>OZ020294.1:8533251-8731253 GCA_963971205.1 Aethes cnicana
CCAACTCAGAAGGCGGCGCGGCGAAGCACTTAAGCCGTTGACGCACAGCCTATTATTGCTTAAACCGTGCGCCTTTTACTTCATCGTGCTATACCATAATACCACTATCGTCACACAGATCGGCTCTAAATAGTCTACGCTCTTCCGAACAGCTGAATCTCCATTTTTTTGAAGGCATGGAAATCATTTCATTTACGTTAACTACTGCAATGGTAAATTAAAATTAAAAATGTGTCAATGTGTGGCATAGGTGTGGCTTGCTCAATTAATTATTGTTTTCGTATGAGAAGCTAAAAATGAAAATATATCGTACGCATGTAACTCATAAAGACAAAATAACTTACCTAGAAAATGAGATGACATTCAAATTTGACAATCAGTTAAAGTGGACATGATTTTTAAATAAGTAAGTAAAGTTTATTTGCATAATACTTTGTACAATCGTAGTTCACAATTTTATGTATAAGGAACAGTTTTAACAGTATTTTACCATATAATCAATCAATCAATCAATGTTTTTATTCCAGAACCAGGTTCCATAGCAATTACATAACAACACACACAAAATAACACTATACTAAACTAATGCTTGTGAATATATGGGGGGGGGGGGGGGGGGGGTATTGAATTATAATGTTATCTCAGGTTCACGTTACACAGATTACTTAAATTCTAAATACTCCTTACTGAGTAAAACCCGTTCTCAAGAAGCCATCCAATAAGTCCGACTTTAAATTTTCTCATATTCTTTAAATTTTCTACACTTATTCGGATTGATTATCATAAATGCAACATACATAGGTATTCGAATCTTGATCTTTCTTCCAGCCGCATGCTGTATACGCAAAAGATGTATTGGACATCGAGCAGTTTTCAACAGTGAAGGGGGTGAATTTGGACGCGGGGCGATGATACCTTTTACGGGAAATTCAGCACGGGATCAGTCAGCATCCCGTGGCAGACGGAGATGATCGAGACCGGCTGCTACACTGAACTCACGTGTTTGTTTCACGTATGTACTCGATATCTTTAAATATGTGTGTTTGTTAGTGGTAGGACCTGGTGCTGGGTCCGTCCGGGGTGGTGCCACCGTCTTTCCCCGCTAACCTGCCGCCGAATAGCAGTGCTCGCACTGTAGTGTTCCGGTAGGGGGTTAAGGCAGCCGGTGAAATTACTGGCACAGAGGCATTCCATCTTAGGCCTCAGGGTAGGCAACGCATTCGAGATCTTATGGTCTCTTAATGGGGGATCATAGGATTTCAGTGTCCATGGGCCGCAGTGACCACTTACCATCAGGTGGGCTGTGCGTTCGTTTGCCAATGGTATAAAAAAGAACGTGGTTTCCACATAACAAGTTGTTAGGTATAGATAAGCCACAGTACATGTGGACCTTGATGGACCCATGTATAAAGCTCTGATTTTGGATTTCACTATTTGGAATATTCAATTTTGATGCGGAAAGTTTGTCATTTCATCACGAGTCCCTAGTTATGTTGACGCGGAAGCGAGGTTCAAAATTAGGGACGAGTGTCGAATGAGAATTTCGCACGTGTATCAAACGGTCTTCACTTCACTACATAGTATAAAACAAAGTCGCTTTCTCTGTCCCTATATCCCTATGTATGCTTAAATCTTTAAAACTACGCAACGGATTTTGATGCGGTTTTTTTAATAGATAGAGTGATTCAAGAGGAAGGTTTTCATATATAATTTGTTATAGTTTAACACTCTATTCCCGCGGGAACGCTATAACCGAATTCCACGCGGACGAAGTCGCGGGCAGAAGCTAGTATTTTATACATTTGCGCAATTTTTTTGAAATTCATCCATCTGTGGTTGAATGTTAACCTCATTGCTTGTCATGAGTGTCCATCGCTGGGGTATTAATAGTAGCTGGGGTAGTGAATTCGTTAACGTCCCAGATCGCAGGTGTTTGTGACCCGAACCGAAGGTGAGGGCCATAAATATGCGATCTGGGGCTTTACGAATTACCGCCCGTGGTTTGTCAAAAGTTTCACGTTTTGCCTTGGCCAGAAAGTGAGATTTTCTCTCCGCGTAGTGGGCAGAAAATCCCACTTTACGGCCATGGGTGACGTAATAGATTGATTGCTATTGTCGACCGTAGCAGTGGGCGACGAGGCGAAGGACACGCCGCCGCTGGACCTGCAACTAGTCCCGCCCGCGGCGCCGCCCGACGACGAGAAAGGGTGCTTCCCGTTCGCTCGACGGGTAAGTGTTTCATCCTTTACAATTTAAGATCCGTACTAAGGTACAGCATGACACAAGTTAGAAGGCGAAGCACTTAAGCCGTTGACGCAGAGTCTATTATTTAAGAAGAAGAAGAAGAAGTTGTGTAAACCTGTATACCTTCTTCACCCAGCTGTTTACAATAGCTTAAATACACTATAACTAACGCAAAATCCGTGAATCCGTTGAAGCCGTGGTGGCATAGTGGTTCGACCTACCGCCTCTCATGCAGAGGGTCGGGGGTTCGATTCCGGCTCCCACCTCTAATTTTACTTATTTATTTATTTATTTATTTATTTAAACTTTATTGCACATAAAGAAAACTTAGTGTACAAAAGGCGGACTTAATGCCTTGAGGCATTCTCTACCAGTCAACCTTTAGGCAAAGCAGAAAATGGTTAGGTTACTTATGTGCGAAATTCATTTTGAATTTACCACTGGTAGCTTTTCGGTGAAGGAAAACATCGTGAGGAAACCTGCGCGCATCTGCGGAGTCATTCAAAGATGTGTGTGAAGTCTCCAATCCGCACTGGGCCCGCGTGGGGACTATAGCCCAAACCCTCTCTCGTGATGAGAGGAGGCCTGTGCCCATCACTGGGACGCAAATACGCTGAAGTCTACTACTTCACGTAAAATGGATTTCTTCTGAAGTCTAAAATCTCGTTTAAAAATCGGAGGGGGTACTCAATTTGGATTGTTGTTTTTAACTGACTATAAAAAAAGCTTAATAATAATAAATGAGAAATTTTGTGGGTTACTGAATCACGCTAAAGCGGCTTGATCAATTCGCATGAAATTTGGCATAGAGATAATATCGGCCACTTATTATCCCGGTCATCCCGGAAAACTTGTGAAAATCTCAGCAAGTTATTAAATACCTCGGAAAAGGACTGGATAATCATTTACATAGGATATAAATTCGCATTAAAAAAATAATTACATTAAAAAAAATATTAATTAACTGAGGACGAAAAACTCTGGCGTAGCTTGCTGAACTGATGGCCGACAAATGAAAAGATATTCAAAAATTTATTTACGTTTTGAAATTTAAGTACCTACACAAAAATTACCTGGGTTGTGAGCTTTTCTTCTAAGTTATGAAAACCTAAACATATAACAAACCTTGAAGAATGCTTTAATAGGTTATTTCATTGATCTATTATAAGTAAGGATTCACAATCAGCCGAAGAAACATGGTCCGTCAAAACGAGTGCCTGAACAACTCGGGCACCCGTTTGGCGCTCAGTAAATTTGACACTCGAGTCTTATAGTGTTAGGTTTACTTTTGTAAAAAATATTTATCTTGACACATATTATAAAGAAGCGTTATTAGCATATTGGAACTATTATATATTGGAACGTATTTTCTAATGTCAGTTTGCTCCATATATTTTGACATATTCTGTTAGGCCCTGTTCGTCCACATGTTATTATAGGTGAATGGTTATTGTAGATATGGTCATAATAATAATGCTACTACTAATAAATAGTATTTTTCGCAATCGTGACATAATAGAGAGCTTTTCAGTCGAGTACCGTGTTTAGGCCACGAAGCTTGCTGAGTGGCCTAAGTAAGGTACGAGATTGAAAAGCTTGATTATGGCACTATTGTGAACAATACTTTTTGTACGAGTCCATTAAAATTAATAATTTAACTCATTAGTACGAGTATATAAGAAAAATAAATGTTGTTTGAATTTTGCTCTTCGTGGTAGGGCCTGTAATCTAGTTGGTCACGACGTGCATCTAGATGGCCATGCCGAAACGTGAAAAAGTATTTCGATCGTCTAGAGCGAATCGAAATAACTTATTTCGGTTGTTTCGGAAGTATGACTATTTAACGATGAAAAGAGTGACATTGCAGTATTCTCTATGAAATCTTAATACACATATTTCAATTGACGAGTACAAAAAATATTTTTCAGGTGCTCTGCCCCCAGAAGAAGGTCCCCCCAAGACTCAGGGTGATCCCCGTACCGGAACACCTGCTCCCATCCGCGCCTTCCAGCTGACCGCCTCACACGTAAGACACACACACACACACTATGGAGATACCTGACACAAGTTGAAGACACTGTAAAGACACAAGTCGTTATCGACTGGTGAAGAAACGAGATGACTAAGGCATTGCGTCGAACAGGGTGGAGTTCAACCCATAGTACAGATGTAGCGAATCAATATTTGCCATCGGAATTCGATGAGATTCGAACTGTCAATATTTTTTTTACGGAGCCTAATGATCAATGTCGAGATGTCATCGAAGTACGCTATACTTGGAAGTAGTATATGTTAACTGGAAACTGGAACCAGCACTGTGACCAAAAATTGTGCCAGGTGTGAGGGTCGTAAAAGGCTTGTATCTAGAGGATCTAACCTCATGCCGAGAGATAAAGACAAAAGAAGACTTTAAATTTTGGGCATGTTTTTGAACGACCTTCGATCGAGCACCTACTGTTAAAGCTCAATTCTATTTGTTTCAAAATTGACACAACACGCTCCAGATGTAGATGTTACCTCCATGACGCAATATGGATCGTATTCGTATTGACGTAAAAAATACTGTGTTAGTACTGAGACCGAATATGGTTTTAAATGGACCAGTAAAATCTACTCCAACATAACATAACTTGTATGTACTCCTGACTCGAGGTAACGCCTAATATCACTTGCACCGAACCACTAACCTTGGGTTAGCCAGTTGGTTTAGTTGTATCGACTTAACTCGAGTTAGAGGCTAACCTGAGGTTAGCGGCGTTGGTGTAAGTGGGCCTTAGGAGTTAATGAAAGTAACACATGTGTTAAGTTCGAGCTATGGGTTAAAATTTAACCTTTGAATACATTGGCATTGCTGATGTAAATGATTATTACTGTACAATATCATAACGGATGGTGTCAAGCCGTTATTTCCGACTTTATAATATGTACTATTTAAAAGTATCTCTGTAAATAAATGCCACAAGGAATATTGTATTAACTAAGACTTCGCGCAAACGAATAAGGGAATTGAAGTGCCAATGAAGTCCATATTTGCTTGTAGCGACTGACCGCTGGCGGTTGTTTCGGCATGCAAATATGAACCTTATTGAGTAGGTCATGTTTAGATTTTATCATAGGGGTTATTGCATAATAAATTACAATGTCATATTTAGGTTATTTTATTCAGTTTATTATGCAATAGGGCTCAAGTTTGAATGCGTAACAAAATCGATGCGTTCATATTTTGAACAGCTTCAAGATACGATGCATTTCTGTTTGTACCTGTCTATCAAGGGGTGTAAGGATCATGAACAATTTTATATTTTTAAGGTTTTAAATGATATTTTGCAGTTTTTTTTCTCTCGACTGATTTCCCCCGCTTTTGTATTACTTTTGGTATCGCTTCATCGTGAAATAAGTATTATGTGAACAAATGTTTTTTCTAGTAGTAGTATTTGAAGTTTGTTATGTGAAGTTGTGAGATCGCTATGTTATATTCATATAATTGTAGATAGCGGTCTAAAAATATGTATTCTAGCTGTAACGAATTTATTAATAAACAACTTCACATAAATAAATATTCGAGTTATATAGTACAAGCTATGTTTCTGTGCATTTTCAATATGATAATCGGGTAGGTATTGTGAATTTTATATTATTTATATGAATTTTGAAATGTATATTTTTGTAGATAACGAATTTATATGTTGGAAGCTTTTCGGGGAGTGTTTTTTAGGAAAGCTTTTTGGGATCGTAAGTTCTTAACTTGGGGTGTTTCGGTTCGGATTGGTATGAAAACAAACATTTTTTTCATATTATCAGAGGTCAGACGACGCAGTACTAAAATGATATTTGCAACTTGTTTTTATTTATAAAGAAAAAAGGAGCCAATATGATTTCTTCTAATTCTGCCACTGTCATAAACAAATGTCATTTAAACAATCTTATGACGGCCTCTAGTAGAATACACCTGACACTTATTGTGGGTTAAAATTTTTACATCACCCTTGGCCATAAAGTGGGATTTTCTGCCCGCAACGCGGAGAGAAAATCTCACTTCTTGGCCAAGGCAAGTCGTAAAACTTTTGACAAACCACGGGCGGTAATTCGTAAAGCCCCAGATCGCATATTTATGGCCCTCACCTGCGGTGCGGGCCACAGAAACCTGCGATCTGGGACATTTACGAATTCACCACCCTAGGTTTGTAATGTACTATTAAATCACTTCCAACGATTATAATTTTATCAAAATGACAAAACCGCAGACGACAAAGTGAAAAATTAATGTTGTAATCATTGTATACAGATGTCTCTCAAATCCTAGGGATTTTATTTGGTTGTAAAAGGAACCTTCCTTTGTATTTATTAGGTTCTTTTTTTGGCTACGTGATCAGGGCTTGTAACCGGTTAATTAAAAAAACCTTGAAATAGTCAAATATTTAGAATTATTTTATACTCTTTATGTGGAACTCCATAGTGTGTTTAGGTTATTACTTCGTATTATTTTATAGCCTTATTAAACATGAAATAGTAAACGAAAGAACGATAAGCAAACCGGTTTATTTGTATGGGGGCAAAAACCGGTTTCAAGCCCTGTACGTGATTGGGTGAGAAGGTATTTGACTGTTGTGAAAATGTGACGTCACGGGGCAAGTATTTATAGACCAATCCCAAGTAGGCTCAGAGTTTTTGACATCAAGGATCACACCCGCGCCAATCCGTACGAACGGAACCTAAACCGCACACTAAAATATCATGGTGCCTAAAATAAAACTGGTCATACCCTACACTGAGCTATGAATATGGAACTAAATGACGTCACACAGCAGTTCTTTGTGATTATGAGATTAATTATAATCTATCTTAATTACGAATCGAGCAATAACAATGAAACGAAACAATTATAAATGAATGTTATCGAATACTTGAGTCATTCTCTTTCGTTGGATAGTTATTATACTTAGATATATATCATAGTCAAGCCATTAGCTAAATATAGGGAGTATTATGCTGTAAATTATAATATTACATGTAAAAATATACATATAATTTAGTTCGATTAAGCGTAAAATATAAATTTTTTAACCAACTATAGTAACTATCCAAGGATTCAGTAACTTATTTAGCAATGTTCGATATAACGTTACAAACTCATTGATGCGGTTAAACGCGTAGCGGCCAGTTCTTGCCGACCGCAAAATTAAGTTTGTAATGTTTATGAAAATATTTTGTGTACGGTGTATGTGTTAGCGCGTCTAATTATATAACGGGGGTTTGGTATATTGTAAAACATACGTCAATATTTAATTTTGGATACTTTGAAAATGTTATTTGAACGTATTTATACTGTACTTTAGTGCTGTGAGGTGGATATCAGATCTTTTAGTTTTTGAACTTTATTTAACTATTCATTTCATATGAAGTGGTATTTGATTTCATTTACCATTGTAAAGCTTGACCAAGCATTTAGACATCGCTACATTGCGGCTTGCATGGTGAAGAAAAATCAGCTGGCAACAATGAACTTTAAGAAAAAAGCCAATGAGAATATTGGGTTTGTTTACGGCTCTGAATAAAAGTTTACACCTTCTAAAATAAGTCTGCTTATATTTGAAAACTCCACGCACACGCGATATTACTCGTGTTGACATTTGATGTTTGCTATATAAAGCGCAGAACTAGCGCCCTCATTGACAGGTCTGCTGTATTCCCGGTCAAGCTTTATCTATTTTTTTCTTATAGCTAAAACAGGCAAATAGTTTTATTTTCAACAAAGACCTCGCTCTTAGATCCCCTCACAGCTGAATCGGCAAGTTTGCACAAACTTTGCACAAAACTTTTCGAAACAATTTTACCATGAATGATATTTCCACCGTGTACCGACTTCCATATTGTATTAGATAGTAAGTATTGCATTTTGATGTGTATTTTAATATTTGGAGTACAGACGAACCTTACGAACTTATATTAGTGTCTAGTGCAGAATTATATTGCTCAAAGGTTCACTGGAAGACCCGCCGTGCGGTAAGTTCGTCTTTACATTACCATACATCCATATTGTATTGGTGACACTGCTCTAAATAGAAATAAAAACGTGTACAGTCAAAGTGAGTCTTTCGAGCATTTAAAACAATTTTTTCACCGAATTTTTGTATGAATTTATTATAATCGTCCATACCTGTACTATACTCATTGGATGCATTTTCTATGTGTATCGAGATGTTACTGATATTAGTATGTATTGTATGGTATATACGGTTGCGGCCAGGCTGTAAGTAGCTTATTAGTTGAATGTAAACTTAGCTTTCTTGATACTGTTAGTCGTTATTGCAGTATTTTGATGCAAATATTATTATTTAAATAAGCGTATTCGTAAAATATAAATTGACTCCGATATAGAGAACATAGTTTTATTTTTATTTCCCATGACAATCTTGAGAAAAGGTCGTCATCATGTCAGCCGATAGACGTCCACTGCTGGACATAGGCCTCCCCCAAGGCTCGCCACCCGACTGGTCCTGTGCCGATCTCATCCACAGACTTCCCGCGACCTTCACCAGGTCGTCGCTCCATCTAGTTGGAGGCCTACCGACAACTCGTCTCCCGGTTCGCGGACGCCACTCTACAACTTTCTGGCCCCATCGGCCGTCAGTTCTGCGAACAATGTGGCCTCTTCCTTTAGTATATCTGAAAGTCGTCGATGGTTGAACAAAGTCTATAATTTTGTACTCACGCAGTATAAAATTGTTTTAAAGGCTGACGTAGACTATTTAAAATCACAAGATACAATGGATAGTTTCGGACACGTGAAAATACTAGCAGAAAATTAATAATATTAGTTTTAATTTAAGAGCGGTTTCACACTACGTTCGATCTTAACTCTCTAGTTAATGTACCAATTACGAATAAAAACACACTAATAATAAACAACAAATGTATTTACAATTGAAATAAAATAAATAACATCAGTCTGATAAAACTAAATGCACCACAAATGTCGGATGGAACTGTAACAAATACAACATGATTCAATTTATTACTAGAACAGCTTAGCTCACTTCAAAATATATTGCAAACGATTAATCTATAAAATTCTAAATACTTTACCATCTTCGCTAGAAATGGCGCCCCACAAAACTAAAACATATTTAATATGGTTTCACCACGGATTCCCATACAAAGTTATTATTCTTTTTTAGGTGTTCCCGATTAATATTTCCCATTTTTATTTATTTCTAAACCACAGGGAACAAACCAAAAAAAAAATAGAGCTAAATCGGCGCTGCAGTATTCGAGCCTTAGCCAGACTAACACACGGCATTTCATTTTTATTAATATAGATTAAAACTATTCACCCTCGTTGTCTTATTCAGTAAACAAAAATCTCAAAGTGCAAATTTTTTAAATACGCATTTTGAGGGTAGAATTTTCTTTTTCAAATAATACAACTGAGGATGAACAGTCTAGGTATTTCGTTACCATGGAAGCATTTTCTTTTTAGAATTATCGTTCGCAGTTTTATTTATTATTACATAATTTGTAAACTGAGATGTGACATATCATATGACTATAATAAAAATCTCGATAAATTGACTACTTGCATAAAAACTAATAAATAAAAAACCCACTTAAAATATTGGTCTCCACTCTAAATGTGAGAGATCAGTTGGTATTGTACATTCCCATTCACTCTAAACATTCCGTTTTTAACACACCAGTTAAGCGACAAAATTAAACATGTATCGATATATGAGTTTAGTATATAAATTACGTTGCTTGACGCGTCGCGCCGGTCCTTCAAACAGGCCTTTTTTTCAGAATACACGAAAAAAAAGAAAATGTTTCGGCATTATTTCGGCATATAAAGTCTTACATTATTTGAAATTCAGAAATATATCATCATGTTTTACATGCATTTGTGAGAAGGAAAGAGAACTAGACTAGAGCAAGTAACATGGTTTTATTCTTAGTGTAAACCTTATTATGTTAGATATTTTTGAGCGAGGTTTCACGTCCCATATGAACGTACAAGGACCGGAGCTATTTAATTTTCCAGAGACAGATTTTTTTCCAAGTAACTGTAAATTTCACATATCAGGTTATGGGCCCTCTTCGACCGCGTAACCCTCGATTTATTCATCGACCATAATTGACATAAATCATCAGATCACAGAACAGCCTTCTTCTTAGCCTTCTTATCGGTATAGACTCTTTGGAAAAGCACGAACTTCCCACTTTGTATATTCTTAGTTTCGTGTATGGCGCCCTCTACTTTCCACGAAGGTACTTCGCAGTGTTGCCAGGTCCTACAATCTTTAGGTATTTGCAGTTTATTTAATAACGTCTCAGTTAGCTCTGGGATGATTGGCTGTAGTATTATTCCGCTTATTCGTAGAGTTTCTAGCGTAATGTGTAATATAACGTCCAGTTCCTTTTGTTTTTCCGCGTGTTTTTTGAGCTCCCAAGGTTTGTGCGTTTCGAAGAATAGATTGGCCAGATGTAATACGTGTATGACGGCGTCGACTGCTTTATAGAACTGGTAGTTGGAGTAATGCTCGCGACACGTGTCTGAAACAATACATGTTATACTGGTGAAATTGTTGGTACAATCAAGGGCAATGTTCAAGATTTTTAGGTTTGTAGCTACTACACCCGACTACTAACCACTAGAGATCTTCTACTATCTAAAGTCCCGCGCCTTCACATTGCAAAACGCGTGATGGCGCGGGACTTTAGATAGTAGAAGATCTCTACCTAGCTACTACTACCTAACCAGTGGTGGATCTAGGATTTTAGCAGGGAGACTCATCTGAATGTAAAGAAGCAGGATTGTGCAGGGACATTCTACTCATATTTCCCAGGGATTTTTACTGAAAACTAATGGTCAATTAAGAATAAGCTCTTTGAAGTGGGCCGGTCACATCGCGAGAACTGCGGAGAGTCGTTGGAGTAAACGCGTTCTCGAGTGGAGACCACGACAAGGCGAGCGAAGTGTAGGGCGCCTGTTGCCAGGTGGAGTGACGATCTGCGCAAGGTGGCCGGTGTAGATTGGATGCGGCACGCCTTGGACAGAGCTCATTGGCGTGCAGTGGGTGAAGCCTACGTCCAGCAGTGGACTATTATGGGCTGTTGATGATGATGATGAATAGTCAATTAGGGGCTTGAATATGAGTAGTGTATGTAGTAATGTATTTTTAGCGTTCATCAGCTTGTGCGTCAGCGGTGGTAAATTCGGGATTTTTAGGCGGCAACTTAGTTCCTTCACATTGCCAGTGGCTTAGCTCCACAGTAGACTATTGTCCAATAGTCCATATTAGATGCAGATGCGGATCGGGGAAGATGTCTTGATCAGTGTTATTCCTTTACCTGAATTTGTCACTCCTTTGGTTACACTAAGGTTTTGGCTTCAAAAGATTGCCAAGGCGGGTTTTTAGCGTTTTTAGGGTTCCGTACCTCAAAAGGAAAAAACGGAACCCTTATAGGATCACTTTGTTGTCCGTCTGTCCGTCCGTCTGTCAAGACCCTTTTTCTCAGGAACGCGTGGAGGTATGATGCTGAAATTTATATCAATTACTCAGGTCTACTGTCCCTTGAAGCTGTGAAAAAATCAAACTTCTAAGCCAACGCAATCAAAAGATACAGCCGTTTATGCCGCAAATTTTCGACACTTGCAAGGGAATCAAAACCTACAGGGTGCTTCCCGTGAACTCAGAATCTTGAAATTTGGTACGAAGCAACGTCTTATAGCATAGATAAAGGAAAAATTACGAAAACCATAAATTTTTAGTTACATCACATAATATATTTTTTTTTAATAATTTTAACCTTACTACCCATTTCCTCATAAACGCGTAGAGGTATTAAATTGAAATTCATACCAAATACTCAGGTCTATAATACCTTTAAGCTGTAACAAAATCAAACTTCTATGTCAACGCAATCAAAAGAAACAGCAATTTAAGCTGCATATTTTGAAACTCGCAAGTACTCGCAAGGGAATCAAAACCTAAAGGGTACTTCCAGTCGACCTAGAATCTTGAAATTTGGCATGAAGCAACGTTTTATAGCACACATAAAGGAAAAATTCCGAAAACCTTAAATTTTTAGTTACATTACAAAATATATATTTTTTAAGATCTTTGTCTTAAATTTATGCTACTCCATCTTTCCCCATTGTAATGTTATGAATTTCATTTTGCAATAAAAATACCATAGTTATGACTCGATTGTCGTAAAGAACGAACTTTGTAAACCTTACAGGTTTGTACGGAACCCTCGGTGCGCGAGTCCGACTCGCACTTGGCCGGTTTTTTTGCATCTTGCTGCAGCTGCGTGATTCTCAAGAAGCCAACCTAGTTCTTTCACATTTTCCATTAGTTTAGCTCCAAAGTAGTGCTCCTGGTCGTGACCGTGTTTCGTGTACCCGTAGCCGAATCTCCGTTGCCGAGTAACACGGCATCCGCTCCGTTTGCTCCGTGTGATTCGGCTACGTGTAATTAAGATACGTAGCTACGTATACACGGAGATATGTATCTTATTTATACGTAGATCGGATCCAGTCGTGACCGTGACGTTAAGTGTAGATTTTATGCGTGTTATTAAGACCCCCGAATGTAATGCAAGGGGCGAGTTTTTAATTTCAGTTTCCATACCCTTGCATTTTAAATAAAAATTTAAGTGATCAAATACAATACAAAAAAAGGCACCGGTGAGATTCAAAAATCACACCAATCCCACCTCTGTTTTTTTTTTGTACAAACTCATAATGGCTCTTTATCAGAGAACAGAATAATACCAATATGTAATTACTTAAAAAAAAACATCTGGAATCAAATCAATGCAAAGACCACGAGTATAACACATAATGCGAAGGGTCCGTTCGACACAAGCTCTCTTTCAACAACCGAGCGGAGCGGAGCCGAAGCCGAGATTCGCGGGAACGTAGCCGAATCCAGAAACGGATACGTATCTTTGACGTGACCGTGTAGTACGGGATCTTAGCACCGCCGGTGCTAAGGCTACGTAGCTACGGTTCCGCGTCTAACACGTATATCACAAGCACTACTCCAAAGCGACTTGTGGTCTTCAGATCATACCTGGCAGCCGCTCCACGTGGTCCATCAGCACAGCAGACGTCTCCCCCTGGGCGACGCCGAGTGCCTCCCTCTCGTGCAGGGCGGGGAACTCCGCGCGAGGGTTGAGGGCGGCTCCGCAGCAGCGGGACGCCAGGTTCCCGAGGGTGTCAGCTAACTCCGAGTTGATTATGTTCAGGAGTTTACTCTCGCTGTAATCTGGAATAAAAGGGAATATTAGTGTCCATTTTTCATCAGATGTGTTGTCAGCCTGTCGGTCTATTATCACTATGTATTGTAAAACGAAATCTCCTGTCGCGTCTGTCTGTCTGTATAATAATTACAGACTATACTATTACAGACTAAGTCTAAGTCTGGCTAAGGATCGAGAACTGCTAGACCGATTTGGCTGATTATTTTTAGTTTTATTCCCTGTGATAAGTGCCTGTGGGCTATTATATGTGGACTATTGCTAGCACACCAGGATTGATGACATATGAGCCCAGAAAGTTCTCGAATGGCGTGCGTAGACCAAGAAACGAGCTGACGGTAAGTATCTAACAAGATAGAGCAACTATGTAAAATAGTATTTGTTTTTTATTTTTTATTAAAAGGTGATATATATATAAAAGATAATACAACTGGAAAACATACAATACAATACAATACAATACAATATACTTTATTGAACACCACACAATCAAGGAACAGTAGACATTATGCAATTACACAAAAAGGTATGGCATACAGCAGGCGGTCTTATCGCTCAATAGCGATCTCTACCAGACAACCTACACATATGCCTACTACATATATGACTTAATACTACTAATACTTATCGTGTACATCCTAAACTAGTAGACACAACATGCTTGTACAGTCATTCACATTAACAATATTAAAAGTTTATCCTACTACGACTTAGGTTATTATACTAATTTTAAAAACTACTAAAGTAATTTATAAAGTACAAACAAAAATCAAAAATAAAACACTATTTAGTGGCTAGCCTGATTTTGATGAAAGTGCGAAAAGTTTGTCATATTATCAAACATTAGGGACAAGTGAAAATGAAAATTTCGCACGTGTATCAAACGACATCCATACTAATATTATAAATGTGAAAGTCTGTTTGTTTTTCCTTCCTTCACATCGCAACGAGTGGACCGATTTGGATGAAATTTGGTATGGAGATTGTTTAAGACAACTTTTTATCCCGATTGTTGAAATATACGGGAACGGGTTTTCCACGGGTCAAACCAATTTTTAGGGTTCCGAAGTCCACTAGGAACCCTTATAGTTTCGCCATGTCCGTCCGTCTGTCCGCACTATTGCTCGGAGATGCTTAGTTCTAGAAAGCTGTAATTTGGCATGAATATACATATTAGTTACACTGACAAAGTGGTACAATAAAATTTTGAAATATATTTTTTTATAGGGTACCTCCCCTACTCGTAAAGTGGGGATGTAATTTTTTTTTCTTGCGTACCCCATGGTGCGGCATATCGTTGAATCGGTCTTAAAAAAATATTGTGGGTTTGTTAAAACCATTTTTTGATTAAGTGATGCGTTTGTGAAATATTAAGCTTTAAAGTGCTATTTTTTGTTAGAGTCACGTGTCCCCCCCACCCCTGCCAGCTAAATGGTGGTATTTGGATGGCTGAAAAAAATCACGGTTATGGCATATATAACGTAGTTGAAAGGAAAACTATCACAGCTAAGTAGGCTGTACAAACTTACGAGTCATAGTCGACCAACTTATGAAATGATTAAAAAACCAATGATTTTTCTCGAGCGGCAGGCGCGTCGGGCGGGCACGTCATACCACAGGCTAGCTAGATGCTAGTAAGTCTTAGAAAGGTAGTGTGGGCATCGTCAACTTCGGAACCCTATAATTTGCGCGTGGCCCGACACGCACTTGGCCGGTTTTGCGTTATTCAACACGTCTATAACTATAACTATCTATATGTATAGTATCATCGGGTACGCAAAGTCTACGCGGGACGAAGTTCGCGGGCATCGGCTACATTTTTTATATATTTACGGAAAAAAAACTAAAAAAACGAACAGGATGAAACTAAAAAAACAAAAAGCGCTCGTTCGGAATTGGAAAAGTTTTCGCAATCTAAACTGGTAGTGTACTTTTTGAGCAACTATATTAAAAAGTATAACTGACTCACTAGCATCGCTATGCAGCGTGGCTTCCCTCAGCAGGAAGTACCGCAGCGCCTCCTTAGTGACGGCGACCGTCCGGGGAGCTACCACGTTGCCCAGGGACTTGGACATCTTACTGCCCTCCACCGTCCAGTGGGAGTGGCAGACGATCCGGCGCGGGGGGTGCCACTTCACAGCCATTAGGAACGCCGGCCAGTATATGCCGTGGAATCTGGATATTAAATGGATATGTTTACAAATTTACTAATAGGAGCACATAAGTACAGCACGACAAAACTTAGAAGGCGCGTGGATTAAGCAAAAATAGACTGTGCCTCAACGGCTTAAGTGCTTCATCTTAAATCATATAGATAAAAAAAATAGGATTTTCCTTATTTTCTCATGCATCCCACAATAAGAATTGAAGCAAATTAATAAGGGAGCAAATTCAAATTATTTATAGCACATCACAATTGGTATATTTATATTATATGTATACAGCTTCTGCCCGCGACTTCGTCCGCGTGAAATTCGTTAATAGCATTCCCACGGGATAGATCTTTTATGGGGATAAAAAGTAGCCTACATGTTGAGCCGTGAGTAAGAAGCCGTGGATATAGGAATAGTTGGAGTCCCGGGAACGGACATAGGCTATTTTCATTCACCGAATCCCACGCGGGCGAAGTCGCGGGCAGAAGCTGGTCACGTATAGAATCATCGTCCGTAAACCGACTTTACAGACTACCAATTTTTCAAGTCGGTTAGAAATGGCGACTTACTTGAGTATGTCCTTTCCCACGACTTGCACGTCCGCCGGCCAGGGCCGCCCGCGAAACTTCATGCCGTCTTCGTCGGGGTACCCAATGACAGACAGATAGTTGATCAACGCGTCCAACCACACGTAGACGCTTTGTTCCTCGTCGCCCGGTACCTGAGGAAAAAATCCATACCAACATCATCATCATGTTTTAACATAAACGCAACGAAGTAAACTTCCGATTCAAAAATTTACTTTGGCTCCTTGGAAGACAGTCCACTCTTTCCCTCAGCAACAAATGGGGACTATCGTTTCTTTGCTCACCAGTTGGCGCCACTGTTGACTGAGGTCCAGAGGTATAGCTGTCAAAGGCGACTTTATAAGATCGGCGCCGAAACAAACTTTTCAATCTTGAATCTCATTTAGTTTATTAATTATAATTAACTATCATCATATCGAGCAGCTATGCCGCAACGCAATGTTGTGCAATTCCGTTTTATTAGGTTTTTTTTTTCAAAGCGTTAACATTTATAGCCAAATAATCCATATTTGCGATAATTTCACGACGGAGATCACTTTTCAACAGGTAAATTAAAGAAATTATAATTTGTGTCACGAAGCCCGCCAAAACCAGTGAATGTTATTGGACCTCACGCGACACTAGCGCCTCTAGTGGCAAATCCACACGCGATAGCCCCCATTGAGAGTATACAGCTCGATTATTAAACCAATCTGGACATACGGAATCCAACTGTGGTCTTCTGCAAGCAAATCCAACATTCTATGCCTACAAAGAGCTCAAAACAATATCCTGAGGGTTCTGGCTGCGGCGCTGTCTGTCCGTAACACAGAAGTCCACGAGTACTTACAAATTCAAACCGTTGTTGACGCTACTCCCAAAAGTACAAAGACCGCCTAGTCTGTCATCCAAATCAAGGTTTTTTTTTTTCATGTTTTTTTTTTTTGATTTTTTTTTTTTTCGCAGGTACTCCTGGCGAATAAATCTATCAAGATACTGAAACGAGCAGATGTGTTACCCGATTAAAGGAGGGTGCGGACATTGGTCCCTACCTACCCAAAGATAATCTCACTCAACGTATCTGATCATAGTCTGGCCGACTGATAGCAGATTACAAGGAAAAAAGAAAAAAAAATGTTTTATCTTTGGCATCTTGATATGTATTTGTATATATTTATGTATATGTGCCATATTATACATGGTGGATCAGAAAATATGGCAAATAATTAACCCACAGTATCGGCTATCGATTCTAAGTATATTGTATAAGTCTTTAATTTTTTTGGAGTTGGTAAAAAAATATATTTTGTATAGGATTCAGGCGTCGCTCACACAACCAATCCCATATACAATATTTTTTTTACCAACTCAAAAAAAATTAAAGACCTATACAATATACTTAGAATCGATAGCCGATACTGTGGGTTAATTATTTGCCATATTTTCTGACCCACCATGTATATAAGTAGGTATATATAGGAAAAAGCCGTGGTGGCCTAGTGGTTCGACCTACCGCCTCTCATGCGTCGGAGGGTCGGGGGTTCGGATTCCTTCTCGCACCTCTAAGTTTACTTATGTGAGAAATGCAATTTGAATTTACCACCCAGCTTTTC
Organism: Aethes cnicana; assembly: GCA_963971205.1. NCBI lineage: Eukaryota > Metazoa > Arthropoda > Insecta > Lepidoptera > Tortricidae > Aethes > Aethes cnicana. Next base: position 8,551,090 of record OZ020294.1, read on the forward strand.
GGTGAAGGGAAACATCGTGAGGAAACCTGCACTGGACCTGGACTATAGCCCAAACCCTCACGTGATGAGAGGAGGCCTGTGCCCAGCAGTGGGACGCAAATATGCTGTAGTAGTAGTAGTATTATTAGTTAGGAGGGGGTTGTGCTGTCCATAACGGGTGTAAGTTTTCTTAAGAGGGATAATGAAAACAGCAAAATATTTGACAGCTATTTGCGACGTTGCCAACTTTCGGAGTAAACCCTCTTAAGTATAATTATCTTATCACTTAGCGGGTTCATCATTTCAGCCGATAGACGTCCACTGCTAGACATAGGCCTCTCCCAAGGCGCGCCACTCAGACCGGTCCTGTGCCACTCGCACCCACCGCGTTCCCGCGACCTTTACAAAGTCGTCACTCCATCTTGTTGGAGGCCTACCGACTTAGTGGAGGACTTAGCGGGTTACCGGATGGCAAATTGCTTCTATTCTCTCTGATCCGCTAGATGTGAATCGCGGTAGCACGGCGGACACGCCCTATAAAAGCACGATTTCGAACACAATTCGAATGAAGTGTCAATGTTTGCGTGCGAGGACGTCTGTACACTTGTTAATGTGTGTGTACCAGTACGCGGGCCAGTGATCCACTCTCCATCTCCGGATGAAACAAATGACGGTAAGGGCGAGTTGGGCGCGAGTTGCGCGCCGGCTAGATTCAGGCGGGTGATTCCGTGGCCATTCTGTATGTAGTACTATTAAATACTAGCTTCTGCCCGCGACGACGTGGAATTTGGTTATCGCGTTCCTGCGGGAACTATGCGTTTTTCCGGGATAAAAAGTAGCCTATGTCCTTTCCCGGGACACCAACTATCTCCATGCCAAATTTCATCTCAATCAGTCCAGCGGTTGAAGCGTGAAGAGGTAACAGACAGACAGACAGAGTTACTTTCGCATTTATAATATTACTAGCTTCTGCCCGCGACGACGTGGAATTTGGTTATCGCGTTCCTGCGGGAACTATGCGTTTTTCCGGGATAAAAAGTAGTCAATGTCCTTTCCCGGGACACCAACTATCTCCATGCCAAATTTCATCTCAATCGGTCCAGCGGTTGAAGCGTGAAGAGGTAACAGACAGACAGACAGAGTTACTTTCGCATTTATAATATTACTAGCTTCTGCCCGCGACTTCGCCCGCGTGGAATTCGTTTATCGCGTTCCCGCGGGAACTATTCATTTTTCCGGGATTAAAAGTAGTCTATGTCCTTTCCCGGGACACCAACTATCTCCATGCCAAATTTCATCTCAATCGGTCCAGCGGTTGAGGCGTGAAGAGTACTTTCGCATTTATAATATTAGTATGGATTCTGTGTCGTGGTACTCACCCGGACGGCCCAGTGCACGCGCGACGCCGGCCGACTGACGGAGATGTCCGGCATGTACGCCTCTCGCTCCAGCATCTCTTGCAGCTGCTTCTGGAACTTGCCCGGCGTTATCACTCCGTCTACAAACAATAAGAAATTTAATTCACCAATAAAACAAGAAGGGTTAGGCGGCGTAATAATGTTATAGGTTCTATGTGTTAAAGGTTGTCTGGAAGAGATCGCTCTTTAGCGACAAGACCGCCTGTTGTCACCCTTCTTCTTTGTTAATTGTATTTACTTGTGTAATTGTTTTTTGGTGTTCAATAAAGTGTATTTGTATTGTATTGTATTGTAATGAGACAGGTAAATTTAAGGCCTAATGAATAATCAATTGACGTGACATGAAATATAATTATGATGTTTTATTATTATTTATTTATTGAAAATTTTTAAATTCGCATAAAATTATAATAACCTGCCATTTCATTATTAAATTGTACCTTGATATTTACATACTTATACATTTCATGGCATGACAAGACATATAAGTAGTTTTTTTTTCAATTTATTGAAAATGTAAAAATGTTGTATGCCAGCTATCTGGTAGATTGTGACGGACGCTAGGATGTAAGAACTTTTTATATTACTCACAATCTGACAATAAATTATTTCTATTTCTATTTTTATACACATACCAACTATAAATTAAAATCATAAGTAACATAACACAGCAGAAAACCATTTTCTGTAAATGAAGTAAAGTTTCAGAAGTTTATGTGTATTGTATAAACGTGTATAGTCTTATGTCTTAAATAGCCTAGCCCTAATAAACAGTACTGTATTGTATGATGTAGAGAAATTATAAATTATTATTAACACACGTTTACTTATGTGCGAAATTCAATTTGAATTAACCACTGAGCTTTTTGGTGAAGGAAAATATCGTGAGGAAACCTGCATGCATCTGCGAAGTAATTCAGAGATGTGTGTGAAGTCCTCAATCCGCACTGGGCCCGCGTGGGGACTATAGCCCAAACCCTCTCGTGATGAGAGGAGGCCTGTGCCCAGCAGTGGGACGCAAATAGGCTCGTGGTAAATTCAAATTGAATTTCGCACGTAAGTAAACTAACAGGTGCGAGCCGGAATCGAACCCCCGACCCTCGGCATGAGAGGCGGTAGGTCGAACCACTAGGCCACCACGTCTTTATTAAACGTCTTGTTTGGGCTATAGTCCGTGCTAAACTAATCATAAAATGATTAATGGTATGAATTTTAGTGGGGACTATAGCCCAAACCCTCTCGTGATGAGAGGCCTGTGCCCAGCAGTGGGCCGTAAACTGGGGTGTCGCAGGTGGTGGTTAGTATCTGAGTAGTCTACTCACCATTTTTGAGCCACTCCCGCAAAGGAGTCCGAAACTCGCTCAGTCGAAACATGTAGTTGGCCTCTTCCGTCCACTCTACCGGGTGGCCTGACTCTATGGACACTTTCACCTGGAACGACACGCTATTATCATCATAAAACTAGAAAATAAACCCTCAACTGGATTAAAAAAATAAAGAAAAAAAAAAAAAAACAAAATTCAATCATTTATTCAGCAAATTGGCCACATAGGGGCACTTTTACACGTCAGAAATAGTACATTACAGACCTAGGGCAGTGAATTCGTTAATGTCCCAGATCTCAGGTGTTCAGGTGACCCGAACCGAAGGTGAGGACCATAAATATGCGACCTGGGGCTTTACGAAATAGCGGGCAGAAAATCACACTTTACGGCCATGGGTGACGTAAAAGAATTTACCAGCGCTTCCCAGACCCATTGATTGAGAAGAAGCGCCGCAACAAACAGAGCAGAAGGCCTTTTTTCTAAAATTCCACATTGTTACAAAATTTACATTTGCATTACATGTATAAAATATACGTATAGGTACGTACTAAAATTACATTGAATGGATTACATGTATAGTCCCTAACTTAAACTTAAATCTAAGACCTTGAAGATGTATAGTCTCCAAGGGTACAAAAATAATAATAAAAATAAACGAAAAATAATAATTTGCCTCCATTATCAAAAAAATAATTTTCAGATGTCAACAGTCTCAGAATGTCAATAATAGGTAAGTATAGTTCATTAAGTAAGTAGCATAAATAGCAGCCGGTGAAATTTCTGGCACAGAGGCATTCCATCTTAGGCCTCAGGGTAAGCAACGCATGCGAGATCTTATGGTCTCTTAATGGGGGATCATAGGATTTCAGTGTCCATGGGCCGCAGTGACCACATACAATCAGGTGGGCTGTGCGCTCGTTTGCCTATACCATTGGTATAAAAAAAAGCCGTTTCGAAAGAGTTTAGTATATCACGAATTCACGACAGAGCATAGAAGGCGCGCGGATTAAGCAATAATAGACTCTGTGTCAACGACTTAAGTGTTTCGCCGCGCGCCTTCTATGTTGTATAAACCTGTAATTTGGTTACAAACACTGTGACACGAGAATTTTATATATTAGAGATAGAAGAAGAAGATATACTTAGATTGGTTTACCTTTTCGCCATTCCGAAGGTCGTCTTTAAGATGCGCCTCGGGCACAAAAGCTTCGTCGCTGACGCTGTACCAGCCGGAATATGGAGCTTTATAGATATATTCGCCAGCTTCGAGCTTTTTCTGAAACAACCAATATCTTATCTTATCTTATCTACTACAGCCTATTTGCGTCCCACTGCTGGGCACATGCCTCCTCTCACCACGCTCTCGTGGTGAGAGGAGGCATGTGTCCAGTTTGGGCTATAGTCCCCACGCGGGCCCAGTGCTGATTGGGGAATTCACACACATCTTTGAATTACTTCGCAGATGCGTGCAGGTTTCCTCACGATGTTTTCCTTCACCGAAAAGCGCAGTGGTAAATTCAAATTGAATTTCGCACATGAGTAAACTTAGAGGTGCGAGCCGGAATCGAACCCCCGACCCTCTGCACGAGAGGCGGCTGGTTGAACCACTAGGCCACCACGTCACTTACACTTATCTTACTAATATAATAAAGCTGAAAGTTTGTGTGTTTGGATGTCTAGATGTATGGATGTTTGTTGCTCAATCACGCTAAAGCGGCTCAACCAATTTACATGAAATTTGACACAAATTTTGAAAAAGAAAAGAGTTTGGAAGAGAAAAAAAATTGGCATGGAGATAGTTGGAGTTGCGGGAAAGGACACGGGCTACTTTTTATCCCGGAAAAACGCACAGTTCCCGCGGGAACGCGATAACCGAATTCCACGCGGGCGAAGTCGCGGGCAGAAGCTAGTACACAATAAATGAAAACATTCCATTACACTATAATTTGAAATTACAGTAATACTGGTTGCATGTAACTGATGGATATTCCATGACTAACTGCGCCGTTGAATTAAATCTAACAATGCAGTAAACATGTTGTTTGGTGGAATTACACTGTGTTTAGTATAAAGTTTAAAACTCAAAACATTTCAATGGGGACTATCGTTTCTTTGCTCACCAGTTGGCGCCACTGTTGACTAAGGTCCAGAGGTATAGCTGTCAAAGGCGACTTTATAAGATCGGCGCCGAAACAAAGTTTTCAATCTTGAATCTCATTAAGTTTCTTAATTATAAATAACTATCATCATATCGAGTAGATTAAAGAAATTATGATTTATATCACGAAGGCCGCCAAAACCAGTGAAAACTGAATGTTATTGAACCTCACGCGACACTAGCGCCTCTAGTGGCAAATTCACACGCGATAGCGCCCATTGCTTCTGCACAAAATAATGTCATTAATTCGTCATTCGCTAACGCGTTAGTGAGTTTATCTACACTCATATCATATATATCCTCTATGATGCGTTCAAAAATCGGTCGTAATGACATCCGTTATGACAGCGAGTTCTGTCAAATCCAATTTCCTGTGGTCATACAGTAAAATTCCTTTTACAAAATCGAAATCGATGTTGTAATGATGTTCAAATTTTGAACATCTTCTAAGAGCAATGCCCACCTATCTTCTTCAGTCAGACAGAACGAAAGTTTGTTCCAAATTCAAATGTCGGCTCTATGTAGTCTATGCTTTTTGAAAATCGAATGTGAGACACTGACGTATTCGAATTGCCGCCATTGTGGACCGATTTTGAAGCATCTCAGAGTATTTCTAAAATGAGTGTATATAAAGTTGTATGCAACTGTACATAATAAGGCCTTAAAACACTCGTGCGATATTATTATGAAACTCGCCTGGCGGTTCGTTTCATAAAACCCCACTCGTGTTTTAAGGACCTTTATTATGTAGCATAAACTACTATTAAATCAAATCTTAGAGGGTGCGCCCACGGGTGACTTGTCGCCGTGACAAAAAAGTTTCTGTCACCTCAAAAGTCACGTGTCCATAGCGAACTGAAGAAAAAGTTACGCATGACAAAAGTCAGCCGTGGGCGCAGCTCCATACATCTCCTTGGACTTGACCAACTGTCACGGGCGACAAGTTTCCTATGGGCGCAATATCTTAGTGTTTAAGAATGCAATTTATGACATTATCATAGTATAGAACGAGACAATTTAGAAGGCGCGCGAGTTAAGCAATAATGGGCTCTGCGTCGACGGCTTAAGTGCTTCGCCGCGCGCCTTCTAACTGATGTCGTGCTATACTGCACTTGGACGGGAGCAATAATATATTCAGATACAGAACAGACGCAGTGCTTCAGTCTCTAAAAATAAGCACAGCTCATGACTAAAATTAAAAACCGGCCAAGTGCGTGTCGGGCCACGCGCAAATTATAGGGTTCCGAAGTTGAGGATGCCCACAGTACCTTTCTAAGACTTATTAGCATCTAGCTAGCCTGTGGTATGACGTGCCCGCCCGACGCCCCTGCCGCTCGAGAAAAAACATCATTATAAGTTGGTCGACTATTACTCGTAAGTTTGTACAGCCTACTTAGCTCTGATAGTTTTCCTTTCAACTACGTTATATATGCCACAACCGTGATTTTTTTCAGCCATCCAATTACCACCATTTAGCTGGCAGGGGGGGGGGACACGTGACTCTAACAAAAAATAGCACTTTAAAGCTTAATATTTCACAAACGCATCACTTAATCAAAAAATGGTTCTAACAAACCCACAATATTTTTTTAAGACCTATTCAACGATATGCCGCACCATGGGGTACGCAAGAAAAAAAAATTACATCCCCACTTTACGAGTAGGGGAGGTACCCTATAAAAAAAAATATTTCTAAATTTTATTGTACCACTTTGTCAGCGTAACTAATATGCATATTCATGCCAAATTACAGCTCTCTAGACCTAAGCATCTCCGAGCAATAGTGCGGACAGACGGACGGACGGACGGACGGACGGACGGACGGACGGACGGACGGACATGGCGAAACTATAAGGGTTCCTTGTGGACTTCGGAACCCTAAAAACCGGTTAACTGCGAGTCGGACTCGCGCACGAAGGGTTCCGTACTATTTATCTATAAAAACAGCAACAAAATCACGTTTGTTGTATGGGAGCCCCCTTAAATATTTATTCTATTTTGTTTTTTAGTATTTGTTGTAGCGGCAACCGAGATACATAATTTGTGAAAATTTCAACTGTCTAGCTATCATGGTTCTTGAGGTACAGCCTGGTGAGAGACGGACTGCAGAGTCTCAGTAATAAGGTCCCGATTTACCCTTTGTGTACGGAACCCTAAAAATGTTTAACTTAGCTTGTCTTTACCCAGAAGTGTTTGACCGCAGTCTTATGCCTCTCTTCCGTAGTCCGTATGTAATCCGTGTAGTCCACGTGGTAATCTCGGAAGACGTCCTTGTACTCGTTGGATATGCCAGTGCAGTACTCTAGCAGCGACTGGTTGGCTCTGGCTGCTGCTTGTTGGATTTTAGTTCCATGCTCGTCCGTTCCTTTAAGTATTAAGTAATCCATATTAATATTATAAATGCGAAAATAACTCTGTCTGTCTGTTAACTCTTCACGCTTCAACCGCTGGACCGAATCAAGATGAAATTTGGCATGTAGATAGTTGGGGTCCCAGGAAAGGACATAGGCTACTTTTTATCCTGCAAAACGCATAGTTCCCGCGGGAACGCAATAACTGAATTCCGAAGCTAGTTTAGAATAAAACATACTTGTTTCTTTGTCTTAATTGTATTGATAACTGTGCAAATAATAACAAGTACCCGAGCTAGCGAGCTTTGCTCCGGTGAAAATAGCTTGAAATGAGTTTTCCCAGATATGAGACCTAGGTCGCTTTGAGCCCCCGAAAATTCTGTTGCCGTTTCTGAGATTGCGTTTATAAATAAATACAAGCACAATTAAAGGACGACATATAACTTTATCCTTAATTTCTTATTACCTGTGCTAAATATGATGTTGCAGTCCGGATTGGTAAGCTTTTCAAATCTCTGGATAGCATCAGCTACGACCGCTGTATATAAATGACCAAGGTGAGGAGCTGGGAACAAATTAATTATGGCTTTACTTGACTAATTATGAAATAAAACATAGATAAATTCAAAATTAATAATATAACATGTAGTATGTACACAGTACAAAAGGTTCACAAACTTATAGAGCGCTCAAAAGAGCGCTAAAATAGAATATTGGAATCGAAACAGTTCAAATCAAAATAGGACCATGGCTGGGCTCGCGCTTCACACAGATATGCTGAGTGAAAGGGTAGGGTAGGACAAGAAGAGGATAAGACTCCGTGAACGCAAGCACTTACCAGCATTTACATAAAATATTGGCGTGGTCACATAAAAAGGCCTCTTTTGCACCATCGAAGACAATAATCTCAAAGTTAATCTCATATTTATATTTCTCTTGAAAACTACTACAAATAACCTCGGACGAACAGTTTATGAGAGAAAGGTCACGAGAAATGTATGCAGCTGTCGCTTATCTCTGTTTTGCCGCAATGTAAACTAAATTATAGTGGCGCAAGCGATAAAACAAGACACGCTTGTTATATTTTTGCGACGAAATTTTCTACGTTCAAAAGAAAAACATTTCCACGAGACAAGAAGTGATTACGCCACTAAAATTTAATGGCACCTTTCATAAGTTGATCTTGTGGTGTCGCATACACATTTTATTTAGTTGGATTATTAAATAAGTTCCGTACTACGTATTATAAGGTCAAATGTCAGTTGACGTTGAGTGAGATATTAATTCTACGCTTTATTCCTTCTTTATTTCGTTTTCGTTGAGGCTAAGTTGTTCACTGCTGAATCTCCATTATTTTTAAGTGGGCAGTTTGCTCTCTTATTACGTAAGTCAATTTAACAGGTTACATCTTAAAAAGAAGTTAAGTTGACAGTTCATGACAGACGTGCAATCCGATCAAATCGAAATGTTTCATTTATCGTGGATGTTTCTCACCTTTGCAAGGCAAAAGAGTAGCAAAAGACGTTACTACGTAATTCAGTAAGGTATTCTCAAAAACCGATCGATCCAACATTTTTGTTGTGATTTCCGAGTGATGATACACTTAGAAAACGGCAGTATTATTGAATTGTGAACTATAATTACTACAAGATGTCTCAAGGGAAGATTGTTCTAATGGCCTGCGGGAGTTTCAGCCCGCCTACCTATATGCATTTACGAATGTTTGGTAAGTTGATACTGCGTATAAATTTTTGGTATTTCTCTTCAAGACTTTCTCATTAACGTAAATATATTAAGGTCCTCCACATGGCTTCTATGTTCCATGCGCAGTTTATTCAAAACAGTAGATTTTGTGGTGATTTTTAAAGATATTTCAGAGTTTGATGGATTTTTTCGTTTTATTCTAGAAATCGCTAGAGATTACATCCACACACTGGGACTGGGCACTGTCGTCGGGGGAATAATGTCTCCAGTCCACGATGCATATGGCAAGAAAGAATTAGTCGCTTCACAACACAGGTAGGCTCTTATCTAAATATATAAAACTCAAAGGTGACCGACATAGTGATCTATCAACGCACAGCCCAAATCACTGGACGGATCGGGCTGAAATTTGGCATGCAGGTAGATGTTATGACGTAGGCATCCGCTAAGAAAGGATTTTGCAAAATTCCCACGGGAATGGGAAACATCGGGATTTTACTTTTTAATATTTCTGCGCATACAAAGTTGTGGGGAAAAGCTAGTAAACTATAAAGGACCGATAACACAACTTAGGTAGGTAGAGCCCAACCATCATACTTTCCAATTTAGGGTCCTACATCCATACATGCATTTACACTGTCCCTATATCTAGAGCTCTGCATGACCTAGTGAACTAAATGTAGTCACTGTAATAGGCACGGGGTACTTTAAGGCCGTTTCCTGACCCAGCATCGTCAAATTGCTCATGTAAGATCATACTTCTCTAAGAAATGTTAAAAGTTAAAAATATGAAAAAAACACATGTTATATTAGGTCCTTACATATGAAATTGGCGTTTGGCGAACTGGCAACTTTGATTCAAAATATGTGGCGTTCGGCTAGGAATTCCAAATTCAAATTTATTTCAAATTTAAGACCATGTATTTCTGTGTTCGAATTACGAAATTTATTTGTTATCGCGTCATTTGTTTTTCTTTCACATCGTTCTGTTCACAATATGGAGAACTTAAAATATCGCTATATTTACGAATATGAGTTTCACCTCGGCACTAGTGCTGCAGAAACGGCTCGTAGGATTAACAATGCGTATGGGGAAGCTACTGCAAAAGAAAATACGGTACGTTATTGGTTCCAACGTTTCCGTTCTGGAAATTTTGACCTACAGAACAAGCCTCGTGGACGGCCGGAGACACAAGTTGATAACGAAGAATTAAAAGCAATTGTGGAAGCAGATCCATCGCAAACCACGTCAGAGTTAGCGGCAGGCTTCGGTGTGAGTGATAAAACCATTTTGATTCACTTGAAACAAATTGGAAAAGTGAAAAAACTTGAAAAATGGGTACCGCATGAATTGAGCGACGCAAACAAAGAAACACGCGTCGAGTGTTGCGTTTCACTTCTCAACCGGCACAATAATGAAGGCATTTTGAATCGTATCGTTACTTGTGATGAAAAATGGATCTTGTACGACAACCGGAAACGTTCTTCACAATGGTTGAACCCAGGTGAACCAGCCAATTTCTGCCCGAAACGAAAGTTGACTCAGAAAAAGGTACTGGTAAGTGTCTGGTGGACTAGTGCCGGTGTCATCCATTACAGTTTCTTAAGATCTGGGCAAACAATCACGGCTGATGTGTATTGTCAACAATTGCAAACGATGATGGAAAAGCTAGCCATTAAACAACCCAGACTGGTCAATCGATCTAGCCCACTGCTGCTTCAGGACAACGCTCGACCACATACGGCACGTTTGACGGCCGCAAAACTACGGGAGCTGCGACTGGAATGTCTTCGACACCCACCATACTCCCCGGACCTTGCTCCAACTGATTACCATTTTTTTCGGAATTTGGACAACTTCATGCAAGGAAAAAAATTCAATTCTCACGAGGCTGTCCAAACGGCCTTCAAAGATTTTATTGATTCTCGCTCACACACTTTTTTTAGTAAAGGAATCAATGAACTACCTTCGAGATGGCAAAAGTGCATAGATAGCCATGGTACATACTTTGACTAAATAAAAAAATAGTTTCATAAAAAAAAATCGTTTTCATTTCTGCCATATGAAACGCCAATTTCATATGTAAGGACCTAATATTTGATATCATCCTTACATTCACAGTATTTGTTACATGTTTCACAAAATTTCGCTTGATACATTTAATTCTAAAGCAACCTCTAACTCGGACCTTTAATCCAACTTTACTCCAGTTTATTATATCAAACGGTGTAAAACTAAATATAACAGAAAAATTATCCATATTATATGCATACATTGACAGTTTTATAAATGCCATGTTTTTAGACAGTATGTTTATTGAAATTAAAACAAGTTAAATACTAACTAAATTGGGCATTCTGTGCGTAGCGCTTTCTCTTTCACTCATTGCATGAGTGACAGTGACAGCTGAGCTGGGTATAGGAACGGTCTTAACTAGCTTACTTAGCTTTCTTTGACAGAAATTAAGTCTATGACTATGGATGGGTTCTCCATTTTACTCATAGTATAGCAGATTACAACTTACAAGGCGCGCGGCGAAGCACTTAAGCCGTTGACGCAGAGGCTGTTATTGCTTAATCCGCGCGCCTTCTAAGTTGTGTCGTGCTATACCCTAGTATAAAAGACAGCAGCTCCATTATTTCACAGAAAGTGATGAAGCGTGAAAACTATTTTGTGGCTTTCGCAGTTTGAAGAATAGATATCAGAATAAATGACTGTATAGCCTTTGTTTAGTAGGCTTCCTTAGCTCAGTCCTTCAGATGCCTTTGCCAGGTGCATGTGTACAGCTAGACTTATTAAAAAAAACTAACACCTTTAGTATTTTTCTAAACAATGAGACAATGAATAAATATGAGTATGAGCTCAGGCACAGAAAAGTGAGAAAAGAACGAAAGAAAAGTCTCTTTCACATCACATTATTAATGCTTGGTCTCATGAATATTTCATGACAATGAATAATGTTATCAAAATAATGAGGTAGCACAAAATCAACACTTATCAAGAATGACAATGCAAAAAGCAAATAATATTATCAGTACTTATTTCATATCCACCACCTCATATTATGCAGTAGAATGTTTCATTTCAGATATATTATTGATAATTATAATCATTCAAGGAAAGGAATAAATGATATAGGCAGGAAATAAGCATTAGAAAATAGATTTTATTTCATTTTCTTATTTATTTGTTTATTTTTGGATCAGTCTGTCTGTCAGTATCTAGATGCAAATTATAGAATTCGAGAGCTATGGACTGTATTTTAAAATTAAATTGTGATGAAATTTGGTATATAACTATAAAAAAATATAACTTGAAAATAAAAGCAAGGCATTGTATAGAAAAGTAGCTGATGCCATTATGAAAATAGAGACTCCTTATTCGATTATCCATATTAATATTATAAATGCGAAAGTAACTCTGTCTGTCTGTCTGTCTGTTACCGCTTCACGCTTCAACGGCTGGATTGATTTGGATGAAATTTCGTATGGAGATGGTTGGGGTCCCAGGAAAGGACATAGGCTACTTTTCATCCCGGCAAAACGCGTAGTTCTCGCGGGAACGCGATAACCGAATTCCACGCGGGCGAATATTCAATATTCAATATTCAATCATTTATTCAGCAAATTGGCCACATAGGGGCACTTTTACACGTCAGAAAAGAATTTACTAGCGCTTCCTAGACCCATTGCTTGAGAAGAAGCGCCGCAACAAACTCAAGCAGAAGGCCTTTTTTCAAAATTTACACATAGTTATAACATTTACATTACATGTATAAAATATACATATCGGTACGTACTACAATTACATTGAAGGGATGTATAGTCCCTAACTTAAACTTAAATCTAAGATCTTAGAGATGTATAGTCTCCAAGGGTCCAGAAAAAAAAAAAAAAATATGGAGATGGCCTCCATTGTCAAATAAATATAAATTCCATAGATGTCGACAGTCTCAAAATGTCAATAAATAATGAAATACATCATGTATAAAAGAGTTCATTAATACATGTCAATAAGAACATGATGAGGTCTCTCGCTTAAAATGTTTGACTTAGTAATATATTTAAAGCTAATGATTATTTTTAAACGTCCTTGCAAGCATGAACAGACCGGACCCCACAGACAGCACCCGTTCACGAGCGTGACGCGTATCTCAGCCATCGCCTCCCTCAACCATTTCTTAGGGAAGGAAGCGAAGTCGCGGGCAGAAGCTAGTAATATTATAAATGCGAAAGTAACTCTGTCTGTCTGTCTATTATACCTCTCCACGCTTCAACCGCTGGACCGATTGAGATGAAATTTAGCATGGAGATAGTTGGAGTCCCGAGAAAGGACATAGGCTTCTTTTTATCCCAGAAAAACTCATAGTTCTCGCGGGAACGCGATAACCGAATTCCACGCGGGCGAAGTCGCGGGCAGAAGCTAGTAACTACATATTTAAAAAAAAAAAAAAAAACATGAAATATTATTATGTTATTGTTATCTTAACAATGATTGTCTGGGTCAGGGTTCTGATTATATAATGTGTGATTCTGATAAATACATAATTATTCTTATCTAATACATGTTTTTTTTACATGATCATGTTGTTCTACTTATACCTACACATATTATTTGTTAAAACTTAAGAGGGTTTACTCCGAAAGTTGGCAACGTCGCAAATAGCTGTCAAATATTTTGCTGTTTTCATTAATTTTTGAATATTACTGACTGAATACATGAATTATCGCTCTATGATTGAATAAAACATTAAGCATGGATTGCAACAGTTATCATAGGAATACGACATTTGTAGGATTTATTTATTTATTTATTTATAGGATTATGGAAGTACTATCTATTGAAAACTTTCCATCACAGTTTCCATGCATTTTAATGTAATCTCATCATTTGAATGCCTAACCAACAAATATAAAACGAGACGCGTCATTCAACCATAGAATGATATCTTCCTTTTTAATTCAGCAATATTGAGAAATTAATAAAAATAGCTAAATATTTGACAGCTATATGCGACGTTGCCAACTTTCGGGATAATACTTTCATTTCAAGTGCATTTTCGTCTTCTTATCTTGGATGAACCTTACCACGTGTAGCTTAAGTATTCTGTATATCGACAGGATAGCAATGCTGAACCTGGCCTTGAGGAGTTCCTCGTGGATCAAGGTCTCGGAGTGGGAGACGCAGCAGGCCGGATGGACCCGGACCAGGGTCTCCATGCAGCACCACCAGGTGAGGACCTGGAGTTTCCAGCATGTAGGATGGAGTCATGCTGGAGCTGGCCTTGAGGAGTTCTTCGTGGATCAAGGTCTCGGAGTGGGAGACGCAGCAGGCCGGATGGACCCGGACCAGGGTCTCCATGCAGCACCACCAGGTGAGGACCTGGAGTTTCCAGCATGTAGGATGGAGTCAGGCTGGAGCTGGCCTTGAGGAGTTCCTCGTGGATCAAGGTCTCGGATTGGGAGACGCAGCAGACCAGGGTCTCCATGCAGTACCACCAGGTGAGGACCTGGAGACTCCAGCGTATAGGAGGATGGATGGAGCAGGATTTTTTATTGGTAATTTAGCCTCTGTTCGCAGCTTCATCTGCGTGAAATTCGCTAAGAGCGTTCCCGCGGGAACTAAGCATTTATCCGGGATGAAAAGAGCCTATATGTTGACCCGTTTTATAATCTATCCCCATATCAAATTTTGTGGCAATCCGACGAGATCCATAGTAATATTATAACTGCGAAAGAGACAGAATTATCTGTTTGTCTGTCCGTTTGTTACCTCTTCACTTCACGCTTAAACCGCTTTACCGATTTCGATGAATTTTGGTATGCAGATAGTTGGAGTCCCAGGAAGAAACAAATTTTTATCCCGGAAAATGCATAGTTTTTGTGGGAAGTCGCGAGCAGAAGCTAGTATGTTTATGTTCTTATTGTACATGTTACAGGACTGTACATAGTTTTTTGGTTAATTAGCAAAAACATTTTTTTTCGACGGTAACTTACGACATTTAAATAAAATTAATGGTGTGCCAAAATTCTTGACAGTTTGAGCTGTGTTTATAATCAACACATCTTGTATCGGCCGCGATCAACCAGAACTAAACCTGACTGAATATTTGGCATGGATTGTCCATTATCTGTCCACATCTTTGACGCCGTTCACATCTCCGCCGGAACTGAACTAGCGGTTTGAACGCGGAGAGGTGAACGGCGTCATATATCGGCGTATAATGGACAAACGATCGCAAATGTTCAGCGGTACCGCTATTTCCTACCTACTTCAGCCTATTTGCGTCCCACTGCTGGTCACAGGCCTCCTCTCATTACGAGAGGGTTGGGCTATAGTCCCCACGCGGGCCCAGTGCGGATTAGGTACTTCACACACTTTGAATTACTTCGCAAATGAGTGCAGGTTTCCTCACGATGTTTTCCTTCACCGAAAAGTCTTTCGTTTCAGGACACAATAAACTACCACATAAACCGCAACGAGTGCGATCCGCCGAGCTGGTTACCTGATGACGTTCTCAACGTGAACAGCCTAGACGAACCTGACAACCTGATGCAGAAGTTAAACGGGAACCAAGATGACTCGGTCACGGTCAAACTGCTGTGTGGAGCTGACCTGTTGGAGTCCTTCGCTACGCCGGGGCTGTGGTCGGATGAAGATGTGAGTATATACATTGTTTGGCTACCTGATGTAGAACAGTCAGGATGACTCGGTCACGGTCAGATTGCTGTGTGGAACTGACTTGTTGGAGTCCTTCGCTACGCCGGGGCTGTGGTCGGATGAAGAAGTGAGTATACACATCGTCTACGTTAAGTCTACCAGATGTAGAACAGTCAGGATGACCCGGCCACTGCTCTGCTGCACGGTCAAGCAGGGCTGTGGTCGGATGAAGATGTGAGTATACACATCGTCTACGTCAAGTCTACCAGATGTAGAACAGTCAGGATGACCCGGTCACTGCTCTGCTGCACGGTCAAGCAGGGCTGTGGTCGGATGAAGATGTGAGTATACACATCGTCTACGTCAAGTCTACCAGATGTAGAACAGTCAGGATGACCCGGTCACTGCTCTGCTGCACGGTCAAGCAGGGCTGTGGTCGGATGAAGATGTGAGTATACACATCGTCTACGTCAAGTCTACCAGATGTAGAACAGTCAGGATGACCCGGTCACTGCTCTGCTGCACGGTCAAGCAGGGCTGTGGTCGGATGAAGATGTGAGTATCCATATACTGATATTATAAATGCGAAAGTAACTCTGTCTGGCTGTCTGCTTGTCTGTTACCTCTTCACCCTTAAACCGCTTAGATGAAATTTGACATGGAGATAGTTAGAATCACGGGGAAGGACATAGGCTACATTTTATCCCGGAAAATCGCGTTCCCGTGGTAGCTCGAATTCCACGCGGGTGAAGTCGGGCAGAAGCTAGTGCAGTATACACATCATCTGGTCTACCTAATGTAGAACGGCCAGGAACTCAGGATGACTCGGTCACGGTCAAACTGCTCTGTGGAGCTGACTTGTTGGAGTCCTTCGCTACGCCGGGGCTGTGGTCGGATGAAGATGTGAGTATATACATCGTCTGGTCTACCTGATGAAGAACGGTCAGGATGACCCGGTCACGGTCAAACTGCTCTGTGGAGCTGACCTGTTGGGGTCCTTCGCTACGCCGGGGCTGTGGTCGGATGAAGATGTGAGTATATACATCGTCTGGTCTACCTGATGAAGAACGGTCAGGATGACCCGGTCACGGTCAAACTGCTCTGTGGAGCTGACCTGTTGGGGTCCTTCGCTACGCCGGGGCTGTGGTCGGATGAAGATGTGAGTATACACATCGTCTGGTCTACCTGATGTAGAACGGTCAGGACGACTCGGTCACAGTAAATTCAGCGAATAATACAGCGTCCCCGCGTTATATAAATGTAACCTAATAATATGTTGACCCTTGTTATAATATACCTCCATACAACATTTTGTGGCAATCGGACCAGTGGGAAGTCCCCAATCCGCACCGGGCCCGCGTGGAGACTATAGCCCGAACCCTCTCGTGTGCCCAGCAGTGGGATGCAAATAGGCTGCTGTGGTGGTGATGGTGGATCAGTAGTTTTCGATTTAACATCGAATAAGAATATACATAGGTACACAGAGTTACGTATTTTGTTTACCCTATTCGCCAAAGCAATCATTATGCTTCAGTTGGAGACATATATGTTTTCAG
Source organism: Aethes cnicana (assembly GCA_963971205.1). Taxonomy (NCBI): domain Eukaryota; kingdom Metazoa; phylum Arthropoda; class Insecta; order Lepidoptera; family Tortricidae; genus Aethes; species Aethes cnicana. The sequence goes on from OZ020294.1 coordinate 8,568,242, forward strand.
TTGGAGACGATAGTGGGCAGGCACGGGTTGGTGGTAGTGACGCGGGCGGGCAGTGAGCCTGGCAAGTTCGTGTACGAGTCTGATATGCTCTACAAACATCGGGTGAGTGAAAAAACATCACAGAGAGTAAAAGTTAATATCACTTCATCATCATTTCAGCCGATAGACGTCCACTGCTGGACAGGCCTCCCCCAAGGCGCGCCACTTAAACCGGTCCTGTGCCACTCGCATCCATCGCGTTCCCGCGACCTTTACAAGGTCGTCACTCCATCTTGTCACTTGGTCTTTTGAAAAAGAAAGTCTATTCACCTTGCTAACTCGAAGAAATTCACATTGGCGCTCCATTTTTGCCAAATTATTTTTTGCTGAGATTTTTTCAGGTTTTTTTTTGTATTAATATATTCAGCAAGGCAAAGGGTATTTGATATTGGTTTCTGGCTGAAGACACTTTGTGTTGAAACGTTGCAAATCCTTGAACACATCAAACTGAAGTATAACTTGGCCAATAAAATTATGACAAAATGGGGTCGCCTGTCGCCACTTTTGCAATTTAGATATCTTAAATAAGACTTTTGAAACTCAATCTAAATTACTTGAAGAATAATGAAAGTTACATGCAAACAGCTCTAAAATTCAAAGAACTGTGAAACAGATAATGTCTGATTAAGTTTAATGTTTTAGTTGCACCTGTCACCGCAATTTGATCTTTTTTGCCAAATTAGCACGACATAAATTAGAAGGCGCGCGGCGAAGCACTTTAGCCGTTGACGAAGAGCCTACGACCGGATTGGTCCAGTTGGTAGTGGCCCTGCCTTCTATTCCGATGGTCGCGGGTTCGAGTCCCGCTCGGGGCAAACTTTGTGTGATGAACACGAATATTTGTACTCGAGTCATGGATGTTTAGTATTTATAGACGTATGCATTTCTCTATATAAGTATTCATATCGTTGTCTAGCACCCATAGTACAAGCGTCGCTTAGTTTGGGGCTAGGTCATTATGTGTGAAATGTCCGAAGATATTTATTTTATTTATTACTAGCTTCTGCCCGCGACTTTGCCCGCGTGGAATTCGGTTATCGCGCTCTCGCGGGAACTATGCGTTTTTCCGGGATGAAAAGTAGCCTATGTCCTTTCCCGGGACCCCAACTATTTGCATACCAAATTTCATCGCAATCGGTCCAGCGGTTGAAGCGTGAAGAGGTAACAGACAGACAGAGTTACTTTCGCATTTATAATATTAATATGGATTGCTTATCCACGCGCCTTTTAAGTTGTCTAAACCTGTATCTATCTATATTTAATGAGTGTTTGTATCTATTGCAGAGAAACGTGATCCTAGTAACCAATTATATTGCAAATGAAGTTAGTTCAACCGTAATCCGCCGGCTTGTCAGACGGAGTGAAAGCGCCAAGTACTTGACGGACGACTCTGTCCTCTCATACATCCGTCAGCATAGACTGTATGGGGCCACTCCCTGTGTCACGTGAGTATGATAAAATCTACTAATACTACTAGAGATCTTCTACTATCTAAAGTCCCGCGCCTTCACATTTCAAAACGCTTCAATGTATTTAATTCTGTTCATGCTTGCAAGGTCTTTTAAAAATAATCATTAGCTTTAAATATATGACTAAGTCAAACATTTTAAGCGAGAGACCTCATCATGTTCTTATTGACATGTATTAATGAACTCTTTTATACATGATGTATTTCATTATTTATTTACATTTTGAGACTGTCAACATCTATGGAATTTATATTTATTTGACAATGGAGGCCATCTCCACAATTTTTTATATATATATTTTTTTTCTGGACTCTTGGAGACTATACATCTCTAAGGTCTTAGATTTAAGTTTAAGTTAGGGACTATACATCCCTTCAATGTAATTTTAGTACGTACCTATATGTATATTTTATACATGTGATGTAAATTTTGTAAATTTTGACTAAAGGCCTTCTGCTTGAGTTTGTTGCGGCGCTTCTTCTCAAGCAATGGGTCTAGGAAGCGCTGGTAAATTCTTTTTCTGACGTGTAAAAGTGCCGCTATGTGGCCAATTTGCTGAATAAATGATTGAATTGAATTGAATTGAATAAAAAGCACCACCAACACTCTCAGCATATGTGTGCGAGCTGAGACAGCCATCAACTATGCGTTGAGAGTGTTGGTGGTGCTTTTTAAATAAATGAAAAAATTGAAGCGTTTTTAAATGTGAAGGCGCGGGACTTTAGATAGTAGAAGATCTCTACAGCCTATTTGCGTCCCACTGCTGGGCATAGGCCTCCCCTCATCATAATAAAATCTACTAACGAGAAAATTTAATGTGGAGGAAGCGAGGGAAGTAAGCTTGGATAGAAAAGCAGGTGATGGTCTTCGGTCCCTGTCTACCTCAACGGGAAACAGGCGTGAGTTTATGTACAAGAGAAACTACTTGTTTGTATCACTGCTTATCTTTTTCTAGTCTTTTACTAAAAGAATTTCTGAATCTTTATCTTTTATCATATACAAGATGTGCCAAAATCTTATCGTTCTAATTTACAAACTTATTTCTTTTTAACATGAAATTAAACGTGTTAGCTTGTTGAAAGGGTTTGCACCGAAAGTTGGCAACGTCGCAAATGGCTGCAAATATTTCGCTGTTCATTAATTTCTGAATGAAAACATGAATTTTCACTCTATGGTTGAATAAAATATTACGTATGGATTGCAACAATTATCATAGGGAACACGAAATTTTTAGGATTATGAAAGTACTTTCCATCGCATTTTCCATGCATTTTAATTTAATGTAATCTTATCATTTGAATGTCTCACCAACAAATGTAAAACGAGACGCGTCATTCAACCATAGAATGATAACTTCTTTTTTAATTCAGTAATATTGAGAAATTGATAAAAACAGCGAAACATTTGACAGCTATATGCGACGTTGCAAACTTTCGGCACAAACCCACTTAAGTAGTATGAAACTGTGAAATGTATGTATTGTATTACTCTTCCAATGATTCTGACTTGCCTTGTTTCCTTCTACCTATCCCACCACTAACCTACTCTAACTTGTGTAGAGACGAGAAATAACTAACCAAACCTTTCCCGCACGCTGCTTGGAAACAGTGAGTACAACATTCTAAACGACCTCATAGCTAACTATGAGAAAAGATCTCCACAAGACGTCAACATGGCATCTCCCGAGGAAGCCAGCTTCAAAAACATACTCATTTCCATTCGCGACAAACCGACAATTATTGACGAGACCATAACAGTCAAACGGGCTAAAAAATCCAACTACCTAAAGCCTAACATGACAGATTCTGTCAGCCCCATGGTCGACAAACCCAAAATGGCCTATCTTGACAAAGTGCCCGTTAACTACGTCCCGGGAAAAGCTGTCAAAATCGTCAGTGACGTCACTAAGCACATTGCCAACGAGGTAAGCGAAACTTATAGCTCTTTGGATAGTTACTTGACGAAGGATGAATGCGATTACGAGCTTTACAAGCGTAGGGTCAGCGAAGGAAACGTTGAGTGTGGTCTGAAATCGGAGCCTATTAAAAAGCGATGCTCCGCGTCGACTATAAGGAAACTTAACAAGCCCGAAATCAAAAAGAGCAAGTCGGAAGTGAGTAAGTTGTGTGACAAAGTGAAAAGTATCAAGTTGAAAGATAGGGAGAGCAAAAATTATAAGACGAGGAGCTGCAATGATATTGTGAGGTTGATTTTGACGAAACATGGTATACATGTCATTAGCGACACGGAGGCTATCGTGTGAACTTTCGATGAAGAAATACGAGTGAGATTATAAAGTCGGCTTTGAAGTATGATGCTACATACAGACAGCCTAAAAAACATTACCTCAATGTAACTAAGAGAAATTAGAAGCGAATGGTTGTATCATTTGAAATGTATTTGATAGACTTCCCTTTAAGTATAATGCCTGAAGTGACGAAAATCATGGTCGTATTCTGTAGATTTTTTCGAATCAACTAATTTGAGATTTACACGAGTCGAAATAACTTTGTTTACAAAAAAGTACCTATAGATAGTTGAGACGATAAAAAAGTTTTTTCTATTTACCTTCTTTGGTATGACGAAAAAGAAGACATTCCTCAAGATTAATCGATATAATCGATTTTATTCGGCGTTCCTCGTAGTTGGTCTGAATATTGACAGAATGACTGATCGACAGGCTGTTAGTCTAGTAGAGTGGATATACGGATGCAGTCAATTCCTCTAGTTCAAATAACACTTATTTTGAATATCTATGTATACATAATTCAATACAGGAACACTTGTAGTGTAGGAATTGTAACCCTTTTCATAGTTGTTAGGTTTAGTATCTGTTGTATAAACAGTAAGTATAGATTAAGATATCATTTTTGACATCAAAATACCAAGGTCGGCAATTTGTTATGCCTGTGGCGATGTAGGACACGATGATCTCTTACCATCAGGAGGGCCATGAGCTGGTTTGCCACCTTCAGTTATTAAAGAAATAACTCTGCATTTGGACGCGTTATTATGGATAGACGGTCGTTTGAGCGATTGTAATTATAAATGTATACCCACCTTATATAATATAATAAGTATGTATAATCAAGAATAGGTAATCATGTAAGATTATTAAAAAAACTAGCCAATATATCGCTCAAAACACGTAGTATTTTTAATGTTTGTCAATATCTTTACATTTGTTTTAAATCTACGAAAATAACAAAAAACGTTTCAAATTTAACTAGCATGCAATAAAAACTAAGTAGGTCATACTTTTGAAAGCTAGACTCTTAATTCTCTTTATCTCTATTTTATGTCAGCCCTCACTTTGATCAATTTAGGAATCTGAAAGAATAAACTATAGCCTATGTAGACCAAGTTATGGAGGGTTGAAGTAAAGGAGCGCAATCTTTATAGTTCCAAAGTGGATACCAAATCGGGTAGGTTGGGGGCGCTGCGGTCGCCACTCCAGTCAAGCCACCTAGGCGGATAGTCTGCAGTAGCGCCTTCAGATGGGGAAAACGGTTGTGAGGAGAGTGTGTTTTGTTTTGTTGCTTATCAAATCCGCTGGACACGTTTTCAACTGTTTCGCCATATAAGATTGCGCTCCTTACCAAGACACATTCCACACTCCATAGACCAAGTGATGATATTGACAGACATAAAAAAACAATATACGAGAGTTTTTAGATAAAAATGTATACATTGTTATTCCATAAAGTTTATAATACTTATACTCCCTCTGTGATAGTTTTCCATGTTTATAAATACTTGTAGTGTGAAACCCGTTTCGCTACCGCTTTAAGCTTTCACAAAGTGACCCAGCTGCGGGGCTATTGCATCCCTTAGGTGTACCTGTTTTCTGTAGTATTTTCTAGATAGTGACGTCGATGCTCTGACAGTAATAACTTCTGACAGCTCATCTTTTTCATTTCCTAGTAAACAATTCTAGAAGATACACCTAGAAGGTGCATTTGCCCTGCAGCAGCAATAGCTCCGGGTCACCTTATAGGGTTCTTCAAATTTAGGCCTCCTTGTATCAACTAAGGTATGGGACAAAATATGACTTACGGCTTAATTACCCCAGCCTTAAACTTGATTGGTGCAAATGCGGCTTTAGTTTCCATAACTGGAGCATTTACTTTAATCCCAATAATTTTTGTTCCTCTTAATTAGTGTTTTTCCTCTGCGAATAACTAAACTAGTGGTAAATATAAAAATAAATAATGGCGTTAAATAATAGTACATTACAGACCTAGGGTGGTGAATTCGTAAATGTTCCAGATCGCAGGTTTCTGTGGCCCGAACCTGAAGGTGAGGGCCATAAATATGCGATCTGGGGCTTTACGATTTACCGCCCGTGGTTTGTCAAAAGTTTTACGTCTTGCCTTGGCCAAGAAGTGAGATTTTCTCTCCGCGTAGCGGGCAGAAAATCCCACTTTATGGCCAAGGGTGATGTAAAATATATTAAAATTAGTAGATGCTCTGTATTTTTGAGTAGCATGTATAATATTTTGCATGTTTCATAGTTACTTATTTACAGTTATTTTATAGTATTAAACATGTATTTAAATTAATGTTAATAACTACACTAATTCCCTAAAATAAAATGCGTGTAGTAAGGTCTTCCACTCCTTCTCAAAGAGCTATATTTATTTAGAATTTTATTATTGTCTAGTTTAGGTTCAAAGTCTATCTGCCAAATCTAAAATCTACATAACCTATAGTGGAATAGAGAAAGAGTAAGGGAGATGGATGGCCCAACGCTAATATACTAGACAGAGATAGCATTAGCATTGTTTCATAAACTTATACAATATATACTTGTTAGAGCATGTCTATCGATGTATAACAGCTTGTGGCCCTTTCCCACAACACTAGCAAGAAAGAGATAGAAGATATATGAGTGAAGAAATATACCTACTATTTGCTGGTGAAGTAAGGCGCTAATTTTTGAATTATACCCTTATTCAACCTTTTAACCCAACACGCCGAAATAGCTTCCAGTTGGCCTATATTTCCTGCGAATGTTTGTGTTGTGTGTGCTTGTTGTTTCTATAAAAGTATTTTATAATGTTTAAAGTTAAAGTCTATTTTATTATATGAAAACGTATTATAAAAAAAATCAGAAAAACAAATATTTTGGGGACTCGATTTGATTGTAGACTTGATCTAGAGATTGTTATAGGTAAAAAACATAGCTAAATGACTTCGTATATGTAGTAGTAACCTGTCTGTATACGAAAGTTGACGTTCCATATTTGAATTTTCGTCGAATTTTCATATAATTTTGGAACACAACTACACACAACAGGTGACTTACTTAAGTTTTTCACCTATATAAAATTTCCGTTCGAGACAAATTCAAAAATGCTACGACGAAAATTTTTTCGTCCTATTTTTAGCTGATTTTTTCTTTTTTTTAATAGTTGTTTTTGTTTTATTTTCGTGTTTAGGGAGGCGGTTGCCCGCTGTAGCTGACCTGCTGCCCGCGTCCCGCGCCGGACCGGGAGCCCTAATACCGACCGCATGCCCTTTGAATAAGGTCTACATTAGTATGGCACGGCGGGATGTCCTATTAGTACATATCGATTCGACATTCGAATTTTCATTATCAGAAATCGCGGCAAATTCAAAAATTAGGGTGTGTTATTCCTAACGCGTAGGTAACGCCGTGATTTCTCATTCATATCTTTCATTTGCCTGACTCTATCTATGTGTATGTGTATGTCACAAAGGGAGCGTTCAAGAATTACGTAACGAATTTTTGGGTCTTGTAAAATGGTACGATGCGTTACAGGGACGGGAGGGGGGTTTTGAACTACGCGTTACGTAACATTGTTTTTTTTTTTTTAGTTTCCGGTACTTTACGCCACATACTTGTGACTTTTAGGTAAAAATGGTCACTTGGTGGTTACGTAACGTTGTAATACTTGAACGCTCCCAAATTTGTTATATACCTACAGGTAAAAACAATCAAAAAACACGGTTGATACTACCGTGTTTTTTGACAACTCTGTCCCAAATTTACAGAAAGTGGACTCCAAATCGGGTAGGTTGAGGGCGCTGCGGTCGCCACTCCAGTCAAGCCACCTAGGCGGATAGTCTGCAGTAGCGCCTTCAGATGGCGCTGCTGAGGCGAAAACGGTTGTGAGGAGAGTGTGTTTTGTTTTGTTGCTTATCAAATCCGCTGGACACGTTTTCAACTGTTTCGCCATATAAGATTGCGCTCCCTACCAAGACACATTCCACACTCCATAGTTCACTTCATCGCGCCAGTTTTCCTGAATCGATCTGCATAGTACAACACAACTTAGAAGGCGCAAGGTGAAGCACTTAAGCCGTTGACGCAGAGTCTATTAGTGCTTAATCCGCGCGCCCTCTAAATTGAGTCGTTCTATACTAGATTAAAATGAAAGAATTGATTTTTGATTGTGTTATTTGATTGATGAATTAATATCAATCAAAGCGACTGCTCTCCAGAACGTCAATAATATTTTTTTTCTATTAATGAATGTCGCTAACTGGGTCTAACTGATGTTCATTTTATGACACCGTAAAGTCTGTTTTATTATCCCCATTTTTAATGAAAAAATTTAAAAGATTTTTACTAATTTTAAAACTAGTGAATCTCATTGGTACTTTTGAAAACGCGTTTACTGAAAAAAAAAGAAAATTTTAAATTAATGATCCTAGGTAGTTTTATATCAGCTTAAGAAAAATAATATTGAATATTAACGTATTATATAGGACATCCCGTCAGCTGAATGTTAAGAAAGTTTACTGAAAATAAGATATTATCAAACAAATGAAATATTTTCAGTGAGCTTAAAATTCGTCTGTGCACGAATTGCCTGTTACTTAATTTATTGTTGTTTTTTTTTACGTCTGGTAACAAAATGAAACTGATTTTTCAGAAACTTAATTTTTTTAGTATGTATTTTTTTCATTGAACATAAGTTAATTAAGAATCAGAAATACTATTTTCCTATTGAAAAAAAAATACAGCTGTTTTAGTTTTCCAGTAGGTACAGCTATATAACTTTCCTCACAAGTTCACTATTTAAAAATGGATTCGTTCTTTTATTTTCGCAAAAAAAACATACATTCTGAATCTTACTTCCTACATATTTCTACCAAGTATAAAGTAAGTATAATTTCTGTTATGTGACTCTCTCTTCAGTCTTTGACACATTAAATTTATTATTAAATATTAAATAACTTACCAATTTCCAATTCACTGTTTGCAAAATAAATTCCATAGTTTACTATTTGTTTTTAATGTGTCAATGATATCCTTATAAATTAGGTAGATAATAGATATAGAATTCCTGAAACTCTTAGACCAATATAGACACAATGTCTGTGATAGTAAGCATGCATTTAGTTCCATGTCATAACTAACTGTTTACTCTAATGCCTTATTGCTTTGTCCCTGCCTACAAAATGAAACAAGTCAAAATGAATCATATTTAGACATATAGAAATTTATTTCTCAATATCAAATTACAGCATATTTTACATGTCAAAATAAGAGAATTTCACATTGAGATCGTCAGAAAGAATATGACCTAAAAATAAAATGAAAATCAGCAATAAAATGTTTCACCATTTTATGAATTTTATTACATTTGTATATGAATATTTTGACTTATTTCTTTGTGTATCTTATTTACTTCTCTGTTAAGTCTAAAGGCGCCAAAATTTATTCATAGCCTAATCTTTGCGTATTTTGCAAGCCCAAAACAGTAACTGTATAGTTATCAGAAATGAATGTGAAGTAGGTACACCATCACAACAGTCTATTTACGTCCCACTGCTGGGCCTATGCCTCCTCTCAGCACAAGAGGGCTTGGGCTATAGTCCCCACGCGGGCCCAGCGCGGATTGGGACCAAGTAGGTACAGTCTCATGACAATATGGGTGATGATCGTTTTCAATGCATAGCCTTAGGCTTTGTGCTTTACATGTCTCAAAACAACTTATTTGTCGGCCACGCCCTTTTTAAATTCTTTATGTCGGAATATACTCTGTGGAGCACTAGTGTGTTTTTAGCAGAAAATAGAAAGTGAAAAACAATCGTCTGTAAAGTCGGTTTACGGACGATAATTTTACGTGATAACGTCACGCTTAGGCCGATCGTGCCTCTCTATCGCTTGTTCCGCGCTCTCGCTTGCACGCTCGGCTCAGGCGGAACGTGACAGAGTCATGCTATTTCGTGCGTGCAGCCGGCGTTCATCGACTTATAAATTATAAGTTATAATAATAAGACGTTATCACGTCAAAAACTTTCAATTCAATTCATTTATTCAGCAAATTGGCCACATAGGGGCACATTTACACGTCAGAAAAAGAATTTACCAGCGCTTCCTAGACTCATTGCTTGAGAAGAAGCGCCGCAACAAACTCAAGCAGAAGGCCTTTTTTCAATCGAATTACTTGAGAATGTCATAACTTTGTAGTAATACTGAAATCATTATCTATCTTCTATTGCTAGTTAGTCTACGTTATCTATTGGGTAATAAGGGCCCTCGGCCACGGCTACTCATATCGTTATCCTTTTAACTCTTTCATGTAAAAAAAGATAGCGATATGATTAGCTAGCGCGGCAGTATCGCTACAAAAAGTCCCATTGGCGAGGGCCTTAAGTTCATAATTTATGCTGGACGTTAATGATAGCATTTATACATATGAAATATGTACTTATTTAACGTTAAGGTGATAACTCACGGTTTTATGTAGCCTCTACGATGATAGATGGCGCGGGTGGTAGATATTGTAGATATAGCACTTTTTCAAGATTTACGCAAAATTCCAAGCCAAAAGGTCCACTTATTGATGGTCTATGCGATTGAAGGGATATATTATACATCTCAATTTCACATAATTATCCGTACATTACCTTTCATTTAGGAAAAAATGTGATCAGTCCACCGAAAATGAGCTCGCGCACACATACAGTCGGTCTGGAAGAATCTGTGTTTTGCATGTTTCATGTTTGTTAAATTTAATTAATATATGTACTTTGTTTGGAATTGGTTGTTATCATCATCACCATGTCAGCCTAAAGACGTCCATTGCTGGACATAGGCCTCCCCCAAGGCTCGCCACTCAGACCGGTCTTGTGCTACTTGTTTCCACCGGATTCCCGCGACCAAATAAGTAATAAATTTGATTTGAACGATTACTTACAGTTGCAGGGCTAAAAGATACATTATTATTTAAATACTTACTCAAGTAATTGTATTATATTAGTGATGAAATTCAATGCGTAATAACTAAATACCGAATAAAAATGGCCTTTACCACCATCACCATCACAATAGCCTATTACAGCTAGCCTAGCATCACGATAGGGTTTGGGCTAATGTCCCCACTCAAGTCCAGTGCGGATTGGGGACTCACACATCCTTGAATTACTTCGCAGATGCGTGCAGGTTTCCTCACGATATTTTCCTTCATCGAAAAGCACAGTGGTAAATTCAATTTGAATTTCGTACATAAGACTCAGAGGTGTGACCCTCTGCATGCGAGGCGGAGGTAAAATCACTAGGCCACCACGGCACGGCTCCAAAACCTTTTAATAATCATCAAGGAGTTGGTCATTCGTTGTACCTGCTCTGAAATTCTGAATAAGGTCATTAAGAGGGTTTATCCCGAAAGTTGGCAACGTTGCATATAGCTGTCAAATGTTTCGCTGTTTTTATGAATTTTTCAATATTTCTGAATTAAAAAGGAAGTTATCATTCTATGGTTGAATGACGCGTCCCGTTTTATATTTGTTGGCATTCAAATGATAAGATAACATAAAAATGCATGGAAAATGCGATGGAAAGTTGTCAAAAGATAGTACTTCCATAGTCCTAAAAAAATCATGTTCCTATGATAATTGTTGCAATCCATACTTAATGTTTTATTCAACCATAGAGCAATAATTCATATTTTCATTCAGTAATATTCAGAAATTAATGAAAACGAAATATTTGACAGCTATTTGCGACGTTGCCAACATTCGGAGTAAACCCTCTTAATAATCATCAATGAGTTTGTAATTCGTTGTACCTGCTCTGAAATTCTTAATAAGGTCATTAAGGTCTGACTAAGAAAATATCTATGGCCCGAATTAGTTTATTGTACCAAGTAACTCTGGCGTAAAATTATAGCTTTGGAATTGTGTTCCTTAGCATTAAAGTAAATATCGAATGTAAATTTCGATTTTGTTCCTGTATTTATTGAACTCAAGGTTTGTGGGTTGTTTCATATTAGGTGTAGGTTATGTAAATAATTAAATTTGTCTATGTACAGTCAGCAGCAGAAGTAGATAAGCTGTCCAGGTGTTCAAAATGACCAACACACGCCCTTAACGTCTTAAGAATAAGGTCGTGTGTAGGTAGGTCATTTTGAACACCTGGACAGCTTATCTACTTCTGCTGCTGACTGTATTACCCATATTTAAAATCAGTTTACGGAAAATTGGAAAGATATTATGTTTACGAAGTAATTTCTGAATTAATTGTTAATGTTATTTAGTCTGAAGCTTTATTAAAGTAGTAAGATAATAGCGAAGCTAATGCTTGAATAAAGTTGTCTATTTATGTATTCCAGTGTTTTATTGTAATTTTACATGCTTGAGATGGCGTAAGGTTCTATTCGAAACGTTCAAATTGAATTTTAAAACTAGCTGCTCGCTAGCGTTTGATGGTAGGGATAGGAAATTTCCCTTTCCCTATGTAACGTTTCAAATAGAGCCCCAGTATAAAAAGAACATTTTTGACATATACATAGAGCTCTAATAGTGCTACCTACATTTGCATTTAACCACCAGATTAATAAAAAAGTCGTTTTGCTAAAACATACCGTTTTATTGTCATTACAAATTACAAAATATGTATTTACAAATGTACAGAACCTTAAGTATAAAAAAATTACAACAAACTTTGATCAGTCCATAAAGTATAATCACTTAATAATACATTTGATTTGGGGTATACGGTAGTGCCCCGCCAAGACGAGTAATAAAAAATATGGAAACCGTAACGAAAAATAACATAATTTTTTACATTGTAAATTGAAACTTATCAAAAGAGTATACAGTTGTTTGATAAATGATTCCTAAATACCTTCACCACACTAATTTGAACCTTATGAGCACGTTTGTATGTACCATTTTTGTCATATTTTTTTTGTACCTAAATTGATAAATTAAATTGCATTAAACAATCTGTAAACACAATAAAAATGAATAAATGGCATTATGTGGAAATAAGGCATAAAATGTACCTGCAAATTATCAAAATTATTAAAGTTAGGATAAAAAACATCAAAGTATTCTTACTGTATATAAAATTGCTAGCAAAATGTATAGTATGTATGATACTTACAAAACTGAAAATAGTATAAAGATAAAATTTTACTACTGTCTGTTGAAATACAAAATGACATGAAAAATGTAAGCTTAAAAAATATTTGTATTAGCTGACTATGCACTAATAATATGTAACAATGAATATCTAGGTAAAATGTCATTTTCATAATTGTGATGGAAGAGAGAGAGCAACATAACTCTAACATGGACTTTTCACAACTAAATAAAAAAGGTCGACATTCCACTTCAGTTTCTATTTTGTTGCTAAATATGAAAAGATCGGATAAAAAGAGATTTATAAAACTGACCAAAGTATGCCATATGTACTGATTGTTTGTTCACAGTATGGTTAGAGCTTCGAAAATATTCGAAAAAATACTGAAGATAAGGGGATATAGTTAAGTTTAGAGTTGCAGCTTGCTTTGCAGGGCTATATAGAGCCCAGTATCACTGCGACCATTGCTGTTCTATTGTGATCGCGACAGACTACAGTTCACGGTTAAGATTAGTTCTGCAAGAAAAGGGGATTATAAAGTTTCCGCGATGGTTCGAAGAAATTCATAATTCTCTCTCAAATTCTGCCATTGCTTAACCCTTCTTATGCTTAGTCACGGATCCATGTTATGAATTACTTATGCATGGGCTTCACCCAAACGCCAAATCTTTATGCCGTCGCAGACGATGGGTTAAGGGTGGCCGATGACGATGGGTCAAGCCCAGTTGACGGACTCCTGGTCGTTAAATATGGCCGCCGAGCTGTCATTCCATACAGAAACGTCATTTTCTCCCAATTAGTAAAATATTCAAATTGAGCTTTCCGGTGAAGGAAAACATCGTGACGAAACCTGCACGCATCTGCGAAGTAATTCAAAGATGTGTGTGAAGTCCCCAATCCGCACTGCGCCCGCGTGGGGACAACAGCCCAAACCCTTTCATGATGAGCCTGTGCCCAGCAGTGGGACGCAAATAGGCTGTAGTAGTATAGCACGACACAACTTAGAAGGCGCGCGGCGAAGCACTTAAGCCGTTGACGCAGAGTCTATTATTGCTTAATCCACGCGCCTTCTAAGTTGAGTAATCCTGTAGTAGTAGTAAAATATTTAACGTTAGAGGGTTTATCCCGAAAGTTGGCAACGTCGCATATAGCTGTCAAATGTTTCGCTGTTTTTATTAATTTCTCAATATTACTAAATTTAAAAAAGAAGTTATCATTGTATGGCTGAATAACGCGTCTCGTTTTACATTAAAATTTGTTGGTTAGCCATTCAAATAATAAGATTAAATTGAAATGCATGGAAAATGCGATGGAAAGTTTTCAAAAGATAATACTTCCATAATCCTAAAAATTTCGTGTTCCTATGATAATTATTGCGATCCATATTAAATGTTTTATTCAACCATAGAGTGATAATTCATATTTTCATTCAGTAATATTCAGAAATTATCGAAAACAGCGAAATATTTGACAGCTATTTGCGACGTTGCCAACTTTTGGAGAAAACCCTCTTAACTGGACGGTTTGAACCAACCCGCCCTAAGTCTTCTTTCCATCAGGCTTCTTCACCGGTAGCGGGCACTGGCACCAAGGGGTGGCCGTCTCGTTGCACTTGAGTTCCACATTCAGGACGGTCACCGGTAGCGAGTCTATGGTGACGTTGTGCCGGCCGGTGAGTTGGTAGGACACGTCTTGGAGCCCCGTGACGGTATCTCGCCGGCGCGTGGCGTCGCGCTGGTTGTAACACTTGCGGTGGTCTCGGCGGCGGTAGATTTTGTCGTGAATGTGCCTGGGAATTAACAGTAATGAGTTAAAGATCTCGATGACTCGCTCGCCGCCATAGCAGCCTATTTACATCGTACTGCTACGCACTTTCTCTCTTTACGAGGTTTGGGCTATAGAGCCCACAGTAAAATAAAATAAAAAAGCCTTTAATTTCTGGTTTACTTACTTACTATCATGCTCATAAAAGTTTATAATTAATTCTCCTTTGCACCAGAACCCTCATCGGAGAGGCCTCCTACAGAGTCCGCCTCAATTCTCTGTCTTGGGCCCTCCAAACCCTCCAGCGGATTACTGGTCGATCTCTTTTCCTTTTACCCACTGGACCTTTCCAGATTGTGGCATGGTATGTCCACCTCTCATCCTGTAGAGCCCACAGTGCGGATTGGGAACTTTTAGCCAAAAAAGCATGCTGGTCCGATGACATAGTGATGGTCAGAGGACCTTTTTGGCAAAGACTTATCTGGAGAGGCGTCAGCCCTACAGTGTGCGAGAATGTGCTGAAGAAGAATAGAAGAAGAACCAAAAATGGTAATGATCTATCTAATACAAAATTTGTGGAGTGGATCATTTTGATGCATTTGTATTTAATTTATGCATAATCCTGAATTTAATTTAAAATATGAAGTAGTTTAGACAATGCAACTCAGAAAATGTAATGTCTGCAAGTCCTGTTGCAACGGACTGAAGAGGCATTCAAGTGACTTTAGACAAGCAAAAGTTGCTGCTAAAATTATTCTATTTTGTATCATACCGAAAAATACATACTTGAAAGTATCCTCTATGCCTGTGGTGATACCGGCTGGTCTTTGAACCTGCAGCCCTGCGTCTTTCAGTCTCAAGTAGAACTCGTCGTCCTCCAAGCCCCAACCCCAGTACTTATTCGACATTCCGTTCACAAGTTCATAGTGCTCTCTCTTTATTAGCAAAATTCCTCCAATGAAACTCGCATAATGGTAGTTTGGATGCGTTTGCGGAGACGATATATGCATAGGGTTTACGTCCGGATAGCTGTACTTTAAATTCTCATTCATCGGCAGTAAATCCACGTCATGCATCGCTATGTAGTCATAATCCTTCTTCGTTTCCAAGAAACCCGCATTGATCAGTGATGCTCGGTTGAAACGGTTGCTATCCTTTTGTTGTATTACAAATATGTGGAATGGTATTCTCTGCTTGTTTAGGAAGTTGTGCATGTGCGGTACAAACTCTAGGAGCTCTTCAAACCTGTCTCGGAAGGGTACTAGTATTGCTAATCTCTTTTTTTGAGGCATGTTTGTGATACTACTTTTCACTGCTTTAGGTAACGCCGGCCGCTCTGTAATATATAATATCAAATGTTAAAGAGTTCTAGCGTAAAATTAAAGTATATTTGGTATATTTACTCACCGTTTTGAATGGGTAATGAAGCTAAATAACAACCCATGATAAAAGTAAGTCCCAAACATATAGCGAGACATTTCGAGCCACTTATACGATATCCCATTAAATTAATACCTTTGTTCATTGACTAGAGCAAATAGTTAAAAGCTACAAGCATAACGTCGCTTAAATATTAAGATTTCATTGAAAAGTTTCTGAACTAAGTACTTTATCAAAAATACAAAGGTGTTTTTATAGGGTTAAACTAAACCCTGTTTTAGCTGTAACTGTCAAACATATTTTTTTCAAATTAAATTATTTATTGATCATATTACACCCTCATTTAGGAATTAACCTTTTATATAGTATGATGTTCGTTACGTTCCATTAGTAAACTAAATTGCATTGGTTCCAACAAAACAAACGCAATGTAATATACTCTCAGAGAGTCTCAGACTGACCTTTTTGAAAAACGCCTACCTCATTGGACATTAGATAAGTGTTTACAAAGTGTGTGATTAATTTAATAAATTAGGAATTAACACTGAAGTATAAATTACTACATTTAATTTTGTACTTTATTTTGAATTGAAAACAATAACATATTTGTTTAAAATCAAAAATTTAAAATCATTCGAGTCCAATGGGGACTATCGTTTCATTGCTCACCAGTTGGCGCCACTGTTGACTAAGGTCCAGAGGTCAAAGCTGTCAAAGGCGACTTTATAAGATCTGCGCCGAAACTAAGTTTTAAATCTTGAATCTCATTAAGTTTATTAATTATAAATTACTATCATCATATCGACTAGCTATAATAATAATAATAATAATAATAATTTTATTTCAGATATTCATCCATATTACAATTTCACACAATTAATTAAATTAGAGTTAAAACACACAATAATAATAAATAAAAGACATAAACACGGAATAAAATTCTAAATAAATAAAATAAAATAAAACATCTTAACCTACGCCTACTACATGCCTACTACAGCAATGCCGCATGTAAGGACAGTCCAATCTGTCGGCTATCATCATCAGGACGGCGTTGGAGCTGGCGCGCACCCTGCGCAGCAGCGAAGCGGCGCGCGTGCGCATGGTCGCGAAGAAGCACGCCGTGCGCGCCTCCGCGAACATGCCCGACGCGCTGCAGCAGCGGCGCAGCCCCATCACCGCCCTGAATGCGTTATTGTACTGGACGCGGAGGGCATTGTACGATTTCTTCGTATAATTCACCCACAGGCTGCACGTATATAGGGACGTACAGTAAGCTCTGAAAAGAGTGACTTTGACGTCGTCAGAACACCGTGCAAACCTGCGTGCTATCATGTTAGCTCGAACGCACAACGCCCTCCGTTCCCGTTCTATGTCAACATCGTCTTTAAGGTCAGCGGTCAGACAGTGTCCCAGATATCTGTATAGAGTCACTCGTTCCAAGGGAACACCATTCAAGCGAATAGATGGCACTTTTATAACACGCTTACCGCTGGGCTCAAACACCATGTACTTGCTTTTGGTCACGTTATATTTCAACCCGTGACACAAAGCGAATCCCTCGCATGTTCTGAGTAATGTGCTCAGACCGCAAGGTGACGCGCTCAGCAGCACCATGTCGTCCGCGTAGCTCAAGTTGTTTAGGCAGGTACCATCAACATGGCAGCCGACATGCTGACTGCTGAGCGCGACGATAAGCTCATTCATGTAAATATTAAACAATGAAGGTGAAGTGAGTCCTCCCTGCCTTACCCCGCACTGTAGTCTGTATGGCTCCGACATTGCACCCGCCCATCTGACGCTGTTGACTTGATGTCCATACCAGTACTTAAACATATTAATTAGGTCTTGTGGTAGCTGAATTTCTTCAAGCTTTTTCCACAGAACCTCATATGACACCAAGTCGAATGCTTTGGATAGATCGAGGAAACACGCATATACTGGAGTTTTACGGTCAGTGTAGTATCTAACGGTATGCTTTAGACACAGTATTGCGCTCTCTGTGGACAATTTAGGCCGAAATCCAAATTGATTGTCATGCAGCGTCATGTACCTCTCCAACTGTGTGTTAAGCATACCGTCAAACACCTTGGCAATTACCGTTGCCAGGGATATAGGCCTGTAGTTACTTTGGTCGGCGAGATCACCAGTTTTGTTCTTCACTACAGGTACCACGATGGTTTTCATTAGATCCGAAGGCAGGTATGAGTGGCTCGTACACAGCGAGAAGAACATGGCCAGCACTCTCAGCTATGCTGCAATGTTGTGCAGTTCCGTTTTGTTTGGAAAAAAGTCTTTTTTTTTCATAGCGTTTACATTCATAGCCAAATAATCCATATTTGCGATAATTTCATGAAGGAGATCACTTTTCAACAGGTAAATTAAAGAAATTATGATTTATATCACAAAGCCCGCCAAAATCAGTGAAAACTGAATGTTATTGGACCTCACGCGACACTAGCGCCTCTAGTGGCAAATTCACACGCGATAGCCCCCATTAAACTTATTTATTCTTTGTTATTTATGTTATGAAGTTATTGATAAGCTCGTAGTTTGTTTGGACATTCCCGCTAGATGGCAGCACCTGTATCCGTTTCCCGTTTTTGTTTATTGCTCTCTTACTGAAATGAGTTTTTAGAAATACATACTTAATTGTTAACTTAATTGGACTCAGTTTAGGGAAAATGTCCTATCGATTCGAAATTTGGTACCGTGTTACTTCAATGATATTGAAAGTATATGGTAAAGTAACCAAGACCTGATCAGCCGTTTGAAGAGGTCAGGGAGTTTTTTTTAATTTACTTAATTTTGATTTGTGTTCCCCGTGAGATATGTTCAAGTAAACTGCTGTACCTAAATCATACCTTTAACTATATTATCAATGCACAAATGCATGTTTCTGTTTTGTTTTATCTCCCAATAAATAAATAGGTAAAATTTTAACGATCCGCATCCAAAACGAGGCTTTTTATGGAGAAATGAACCGGGCGTAAGTATCTAGGCTTCCGCTCCGCAGTTTATCCGTCCACGCTCAATTTTTCCGCCATCAACATACTTAGCACATCACTAGCATCAAAAATGGCGGTTCCCGCCATTAGGCCTTGGTCGAATGCTAGGAAGACATTAATTACGCGCGACCGAGCAGTCCTTGTTATTAGCTAAATTTGTTTGAATAGCTAATTAATCGTTCTGGAATGGCCGGCGAGCACGCACGCCCGCCATTGTTGGCAGGTTGTACGGTTTGTTTTAATTGTCCGCTTATCTGTTATTTTATTAGTAGTGCTTTGGGCTTTAGGTTTAGGGGATGAAATTTTTGAAAAGGCTTGGTTGCGGCTTGTGCTTAAAATTTATGTAGTTGTCTGCACTGAAAAAAGGAATACCAATGTTTTACCTAATTATAACCAAAGTTTGATTATCTACTGCTTATATACAAAAAATGAGACTTGCGAACTAATAAGTATGTAGGTTTGTCTTATTAGTAACTAACTAGTCTCATTAGTATATTACTGAATTAGTTTTGTAAGTTTTTATCAAGTATTATTTATTCGTAACGAAAGTTTGTTATTTTTATTTTCATTAAAGTTAACTCAACTAGTTCGGCTAATCCTTTGTTTGTGTGACCTAACCAAACCCGAAGCTAGGTTCTATCCGTTCTGGATGCAAGTTCTGAGACAGCGATTGTCTATTGTAGGTATTTTTGTGAAATTTTAGGTAATAAATAGTTTTAAATTATCCACGTGAATGAATCTATACAATATGTACCAGTACCAGTGAATTAGAAGAGTTCTCAAATTTTAATATCCATCGCCGTCGGCTTCGTCACTTTTTCTCAATCTACTTGGGACTTTAACAATATGATCATCAACAATCCTTCACTCGTGAACAACATTTGCAGCAAGTAATGTCATCAATTAAGATGCTCATCTAGAAATAGATGAAAGCGGAAGATATAACAAAATTATTGTTAAAAACCTAACCTCAAATCACGTTTATTAAACTTAAAATAGGAATGAATAAAAATTAACTACACTTAAATACGAGCGCGGCTCACGGCACCCAATGTCAACTATAAATATTAATTTACACACACAAAGCCTGAATCGGTATTAATTTACTTAAAACTTTTAATCACCTAATTACACGGCTTGGCTGAACGGCCGAGGTCCGAGCCGGCGGCGATTAAAAAAAAACGAAACCGTTCCGTTTCACCCAGCAATACATCAACGTCCTAAGTTTCAAGATAAGTCCGCTAAATGCCTACTTTCAGCGTTGAGTTACGTCTTAGTTATAAGTAATTAAGAATGGAGTTTAGAGCGCTCTGTGTTTGTTTATTTTTCGAAGTATAATTGAGGGTTTCGAGCGCGAGCTAACAAACAGGAACGGCCAGGGGATGTTGGTTATTTATGGCCGGCCCGCGGACTCCATTTTTAACGAGTTACTATTAGGGATGGGCGCGAACAGATCAAACTCATTTCAACTGGAACTTTTGGTGGTGTTGGTGGCTTGGTGAAGTAACGATTCGATTACTTAAACATAACTAAGTAATCTGTGTACGATATAGATAAGTACTCACTCGTGCTTAAGTTTACGTAGATCTAGGTACATCTATATTACATTATATTAGATGTTTGAAAGTGAAAATCGAAGCAGTCCTAAATATTAGATACAGACTCGTAGATATTTGCGAATACCCCAAGTAAATATTGTAGGAGTTTGGTGGATGCAGTGGCATAAGACCAATCAATACAAGTGGCAAGCCTTGGGGAGGCTTTATGTCCAGCAGTGGATTGGACTTCTTTCGACTGACTTAGGCCCGGTTCCTATATCCACGAAACGCCTCGTTTTGCCTACGGACGGTTGATTTTTGACATTTGTTCCATAGAGAATCTGTCAAATTTTAACCGTCCGTAGGCAAAACGAGGCGTTTCGTGGATATAGGAACCGGGCGTTAATGATGATGATGAATATCCAAATTACACAAACATTAATGAAAATGTACACAAATATAAATGTGTACATTTTGAAAAATGTATACATTCTGTTGGTCTGCCTATTAAATCCATACAAAAACTACAGAATGTGAAAGTAACTGTCTGTCTGTTCGTTAACTTATCATACTTCAACCGCTGGACTGATTTAGATGAAACTTGGTATGGAGATAATTATAGCACTTAAATACCTAATCAAAGGCTGATATGACATAGATCATAGATTAATTGTTACTCGTATGCCCAATTGAAACGGGTTCAACCAAAAGTATGTAGGTACTTACCTAGGTATCAGTAAATACCTAACATGATAATTTGCTTAGGTACTTACCCCCTTTTCACCTGTCTCTTTCTCAGGAATTAAAAATGTCTCATACGAATTTTTATCTAAATCAGTTCAGTGAGTGATGCTTGTTCCTTTCTTTTGGCACATGTGGTGACCCTCTGTAATTGATAAGACATTTAGATATTAAGAATGAATGTAAAAACAAAACAAAACAGTAAAACAGTGTACCTACTTATTGTTGAAGGTTCTAATAAATAATAAATAAATAAATAAGTGGTTTCCACTCGAAAAGATAACAGACAGAGGTTATTAGGGGTTGCCTTCGTGAGGTTAAACGAAATTTCTAGTTTCATAGACAACCTAGACACATCTCTACATATATTTCAAAATCCCACCACTATCCCATCCCTACTCGCGTTATAACCTACATTAACGGTTGGAAACCTTTAATATGTTCTTAATAAGCCCCAGGATAATTGTCCTTTAAAGTATAACTCCGGGATCACAATTAAACAGGTGAATATAATCACATGATTGAATACTGAGAACAGACCACCCGTCCCTTTCTTTCATTACCATGACAGCCTTTGCTTGAAAAGGATGGAAAATACCTATTGGCAATATAAACTCGCATGCGGGAGACAGTTTGTTTTATAGGCGGGTTTATTAATGCTGTTATATTGCTTGAATGCAGCCAAGTCTTTAATTGATTGGTCAGCAGATAATTCTAAATTAATCGAAACCTTTATAAGTTTAATATAGGCCAGTCTAGTTGGTCGGTAAGTAACATGTAACTCGAATATAAATTAGGGCTCGACAAAAAGAGAAAAAAAGCGGCTAAGTGCGAGTTAGACTCACCCATGAAGGGTTCCGTAGCAGCAAGTAACATAATATAAAAGTTCTTGTAGTTCGTTGTAACTTTGATCGATGTTTTAATAATATTGTAAGGTAAATTGCGGTTTACGATTAATGACGTATTAAGTTCAAACCAATTTTCGGTGGAAGTTTGCATGGTAATGTACATCATATATTTTTTAGTTTTATCATTCTCTTATTTTAGGAGTTACAGGGGGGGGGGGGGGGGCACACATTTTACCACTTTGGAAGTGTCTCTCGCGCAAACTATTCTGTTATTCGAAAAAAAAACTTTATACTTACCAAGTTTCAACAGTATAGTTCTTATAGTTTCGTAAAAAATTGGCTGTGACATACGGATGGACAGACAGACATGACGAATCCCCGAACCCTAAAATTCGTGTTTCTAATTACGTATTAGGCTTGATATGCTTGATCCCTCCGGCCTTCACTGACTTCAATGTATCATGCACGTACCTAAGTACGAGTACTGCATTGTTTTAAAGAGTCTGTTCTCATGTTTGTCATTTCCTGGATGACATCGTCCACGCAAAAACGTAGGAAACTGACAAAATACATATGTAAATCAACAAGATGGAGCGACGACTTCGTGAAGACCGCGGGAAACCGGTGGAAGCAAGTAGCACAGGACCGGACTGGTTGGCGAGCCTTGGAGGAGATCTATGTCCAGCAGAGGACGTCTTTCGGCTGAAATGATGATGATGATGACATATGAAAAAAAAATGTTTTTTACGCTTCTTGCGTTCTTCAAAACATGACAAAATACCTAAATAATACAAATTAATAAATGCCACGACTATTTTGTTGGTTCACACTCCCAAGAAGGACCTGGGTTAATACCTGATGTTGAAAAGACGGCGGGTTAAGACACAACTTCGTGGTGTACTCCAGGCGGCCAGCGGTAGGAGATTTAGGTGTCTATTTTCCATTTGACTTTTTATGTTGTATTTATATTTCTATCGCGAATACGACACGTCGTCTTACCGAACAAGCGACACCACTCGGCGCCAAGTCGCTGGCTGCTGATTGTGAATTTGTTCCATTATTTATGAAAACTTACGTAACAATACCCCCCTTTAACTAATTAACGTTTAAAAACTTAAAGGGTCATAAGAAGAGATAAGTTCACCTTTGTACATTTTTGTTGTTTGTAAACATTATTCTATTCTTTATATAGTCTATAGTTAATATAATAAAGTGTTACATATTTTGTCATAAAAATCAAGATATTATTCATAGGCTAACGGTTTTTTTCTGAACGATGTCGTCCTTTATTGCTACAGCTTTATATCGATCGACTATAAATAGCCTTATCAGAACACTCAATAAGGAATCTAAAGTACAATCAAGATATTACACCATTGTACCAAAACGGAAGTGAACAGAAACTACGAATATTATTAATCTGCCCATTAAAACGCGCTGGGCTCGTAAACGCCATGTTTACAAAATGGCGGCTTACTTTTTAAATTAAAATCCATATCGATACGTCTATAATCTATGGTTCGCTTGAACTATCGGATCTTAATTACATTGCATAAGGTTATGTTAACACTTGAGACATTATAAGGTTATAATCTAAATGAAATTTTACTCTGTTTTTATTTTTATAAAAAATAGAACATTCGTAATCGTAAATTGCCGCCAATCATTTTAAAGAAATTTTCATTTCTAATGTGTAGGTATCATTTCTATCATAAGACCATTGACTGTCGCATTTTTATGCTGTATTTAATCTATTTAATTTACGGCATAGAATAAACAAATTATCAGAGAACGTTTGACACTAATAGACTTTACTTTTTTTATGCGTCGCCCGCCTAGTCTATGGTAATATTTTCTTTTTAATTACGCCGAAGCACGAGCGACCAAGCTATTGTTCCTTGCGTGGCGTTGCCTGTAATTACCGTCGGACAAAGGTTAATGTTGTCTGCGCCCCCTGCCGGAGATAAGAGATAGCTTTGACCTTTCATTGATACTATTTTTAAGGGTTATATTTGGAAGCTAAGGTAATATTCCTTTTCTCAAACATGCTCGGAAATGTTCGTGTTACTTTCAAAAAAAGAAGACGCGAGGCTGTCCATTGCCGACCTTGGCCAGCAAAAACATTATTATCGTGTGTGTGTGTTTTTTTTAATTCGCTTGCTATTTGAGACACGTCGGTAGAGAAACTGACGAATCCATGGAGGTAATAAGTACAACTTCCATGGCCAAATCATCCACGATCATGGATACATATTTACATAGGGGTAAGTGCGCCTAAATTTATTTCGCCCCTATGCCTTGTAAACAGCCAACTACTAGTTGAGTAATATTTATAGGTTTCGATATATTTATGTTAGGCGCACTTACCCCGTCCTGGCGCACTTGCCCCGACTGACCTTACGTATTTCCTCGCTGTTTGAGAAAAGCATTATATATACCTCGGCCGCAATTGCGATTGCCGGACTCGTACTAATAGAAGGCTTCGCTTCGCTCAGCCTTCTAACTGCCTCGTCCGGCAATGCGCTACTTGGCGGCCTCTGCAATAATGTACTATTTCGTTCTTCCCAGCTTCCTGTCTCCTCATAATTTTTTTTTTTTTTTTTTTTTTTGTTGTATTTATTCTATCTGCCAGCAGCCTGTAGGCCATAATCAGATACGTGCAGCGAAAATGATTTTGGAAGATGCACATCCACTGATGTGACATCATAAATTACAATTTAAATTGAGGCAAGTCGTTTCCTTTTTAGGCGAAATTTAGAGTTGGCAGTGTTCGTGAGATTGGAGGCCAATATATTGGTGTGGCATTGTAGTCGCATTTGGTAGGTTTTGCAGAATGTGTCTACTTCCTCTCTGACAGTTGGCATTTCCAAGTATTCATGTACTTCAGTATTCTTAATAAACCGTGGTGCTCCACTTATTATCTTTAAGGCATTATTCTGAAATCGCTGTAGTATTTCGATGTTTGACTGGGATGCCGAACCCCACAGTTGGATGCCATATGTCCATATTGGTTTTAATATGCATTTGTAGACCAAAACTTTGTTTTCCACACTTAGAGATGATTGTCTTCCTATGAGCCAGTACATGTCTTTTAGTTTTTTGTTTGCTTGGTCCCTTTTTGCTTTGATGTGGTCCTTCCATATAAGTCTTCTATCTAAATGCATTCCCAGGTATTTCACAACGTTTTGGTGGGGTAAGGTCACATTGCCTAGTTTCACTGGCGGGCAGTCTCCTTTTCTTAGGGTAAAGGTTATATGGTTGGATTTAGCAGCACTGACTTTGATTCTCCACTTGTTAAGCCAGTTTTCAATTTTTTCCAAGTGTCCTTGCAGCTTTTCAGAGGCTTTAACTGGGCTAGTACTGGACGCTATCACTGCTGTATCGTCAGCATATGTGGCGGTCATGACCTCTTCGGACTGTGGAAGGTCTGCTGTATAAATTGTGTAGAGGATTGGTCCCAGCACAGATCCCTGCGGAACCCCGGCATGTATTTCTTTAAAAGATGATAAGCTATCTTTACAGCGTACTTGGAAAATTCTGTCGTTCAAGTAAGATTTAAGTAACATAAATATTGTGTTCGGGAGATTGATCTTCAACTTGTACAGTAGTCCAGTATGCCACACTCGATCAAAGGCTTGTTGGATGTCCAGAAATACTGCTGAGGAATATTTTTTCGTTTCTAGAGATTGTCGTACCTCATGAGCTACTCTATGAATCTGCTCTATAGTAGAGTGTTTTGAACGGAACCCAAACTGATGATCAGGCACAATTTTCTCTTGTTTCAAGATTGGCATTATACGTTGCAATATAAGTTTTTCAAGTAACTTTGAAAGTATTGGTAGGAGGCTGATGGGACGATATGAGGACACTTCATTAGGAGGTTTCCCTGGTTTAGCTACCATATTAATAATTGAAACTTTCCATAACTTCGGAAAATATTGCAGTCTTAGAGTTGCGTTATAAAGCATAGTGATAAATACCACTGCTTTTCTAGGAAGTTTTTTTAGTATCTCAGCTGTGATAAGGTCATATCCTGGTGCTTTTTTTGACTTTAAATGCCGTATTTCTCTTAGTACTTCTCCGGGGGAAAATGCTCTTATTGGGAGAGATAGTTGTTGGTCACTGTTCACAGTATCCTCAATGTCTTCATCAATGTAGCTGTTGACTGGGTCGTTGGGCTGAAATACGTCTGACAGAAATTCAGCAAACAGTTCAGCTTTGTCCTTAGGGCTTCTAGCCCAGCCACCGTCATTTTGTTTTAATGGTGGCACTGTTTCTGTAGGTCTTTTAAAGCCTTTTGTTAATTTCCATAAGGAATAGTCCTCGTTTTTATCTGCTGACAGTGTTTCAAGCTTTGTCTGTAGTGTCCTATTTTCAATTTCTTTTAATAACTCTTTTAATTCTTTCTTGGCTTTATTGAAAGCTGTTTTATCACTCCTGAGTCTACTCAAATGCCATTGCCGTCGTAATCGTCTTCTCTCTAAGATTTTTTGTTTGGCTAGAACAGTGAAGTCTTTGTTCCTTGTATTCTGTGGTAAGATTGGGGTGGATCTCCAAGCAGCGTTCTGTATGAGATTCGTTATATATTGAACAGCATTGTCTAGGTCATCTTTTGTCTTGAGTGAGACTTTTAGATTTATGTGAGTTTCAATGTAGTCACTCAACGTTTTCCAGTCTGTTTTATAATTGTACAATGTTTCTTTAGGTTCCATGTGTATAAGTGTGGAGCTAACAGTGCAAATCACGGGTGAATGGTCTGAAGTACCATCAAGACTGGACTCAATTTTAACGTACGAATCAGATATGCCTTTAGTAAGAAGGAAGTCTATGAGGTCTGGTTTTTTGTGGGGATCTGTCGGCCAATAAGTGGGTTCTCCCGTAGAAACAACGTCCAACTTCAAGGTATCTATGCATTTCTTTAGCTCACGCCCTCGGGTTGTTGTTAGACGTGAGCCCCAGAAGGTGTGTTTGGCATTCCAGTCGGCGCCCGCAATGAATCTTCCACCTAGGGACTGAAAGAAGTCGTGGAATTTATTTTCATCTATGCGATGTCTTGGTGGGCAGTAAGCAGCACCTATGTGCAGTGTGCCCATCCAGTCTTTCACAGATATTATTGTTCCTTGTAGGTAGTCATGCTTAATGCTTGGAAGGGAGTGGTGATTCAAATTTTCTTTGATAATTATGGCTGACCCTGCGTGTGCTGTGCCATCCGGATGATTTGTGTAATACACCATATAGCCTTTGAATTTTACTGTTTTGCTATCTGTCATATGAGTTTCAGATAGTAGCAGAATATCTATTTTATTTAAATGTAAAAATAATTCAACATCTTGCTTGTTCGAGGACAAGCCATTTATGTTCCAGAGGGCGATTTTGTAAAACTTCATTTTGGAAGACGAGCGATGAGTGTCGTGAGTAGGCCCACCAAGGATCCTATTTGTTGGACTAGTGTATCAATTTTTTCTGCTTGCTTTGTAATAATTTGTTCTAATTTGCATGTTATTTCTGGCTGACTGTACATTAGGGCTGCTTTGGCTGCCTCTGCATAGTTAAGAGTTAGTTCTGGTTGATATTTTGTTTGATGCAAGTTAAATGCATCCTGTTGTACTTCCGTATGTTGATGATTTCTGAAGCTAAGGGCTGGGAATTCTTGTGATGACAATACAGGTGCGTGCACTTGCGGGTTACCTCGAGAAATACGAGGGGCGTTCAAAATATTCTCGGTATTGGAATGAAAACAAACAAGTATGAACAGTTTGATATTTTTTATTTTTCAATATACTCCCCCCCTATGTTAATACACTTAAAAGATCGATCAATTTTTTTTTTAATCCCTCATAAAAATATTTTTTATCCTTGGTATAAAAGTGCTCCTCTACTGCCGCCTTCAACGCCTCATCGTCAAAAAATCGATTTCCACGCAGATCCTTTTTGAGATTGGGGAACAAAAAGAAGTCGCTGGGGGCTAAGTCCGGACTATACGGTGGATGAGTTATAGTTCCGAACCCACATTCAGCAATAGCTGCCTTGGCAATATGAGCAGTATGGACAGGGGCGTTGTCATGCAGAAGCAGAATACCTTTAGACAACTTTCCTCGCCTTTTTTCTTTTATTGCGTCCCTTAATTGATGTAGAATATTCGCGTAGTACTGTCCCGTGATATTTACACCTTTTTCTTTATAATCGATCAACAATACTCCTTCACAATCCCAAAATATTGTTGCCATGACCTTGCCAGCGGAAGGGACGACCTTGAACTTCTTGGGATGAGCTGAACCCTTAATGTGCCACTGCATGGACTCCTGTTTACTCTCTGGGTCATAATGATGAACCCAGGTTTCATCTCCAGTAACTATCTTTTGCAGCACCTCATCAGGATTTTCACCACACAGGTCTATAAAATCGGAACAGGAAGCTGCACGCACATCTTTTTGAAGTCGAGTCAGCATTCGCGGAACCCATCTTGCACTGACCTTTGACATATTAAGATGGTCATGGATAATGTCATGTACGGTACCAATAGAAAGATTGGTTACTTGAGCTATTGATTTTATCTTCACTCGACCATCTTCCAATATAAGGTTTTCCACCTGATCAATATTTTCTTGTGAAGTAGCTACTACAGGCCGGCCAGGTCTAGGGTCATCTTCAATACTCTCCCTGCCACGTTTGAATTCGCTTGACCACTTTTGAATTGTAGATAAAGAAGGAGCAGACTCACGGTAAACACAATCCATTTCCTCTTTTATGGTTTTTTGGTTTTTACCCTGTTTCGTCAAGAATTTTATTACGGAACGATGTTCTAATTTCGTTAACATTGTTAATTCACTCATTGTGTTCGTGTTTGTTCAGAAATTGCAGAAAAACAAAAGAACATCTCGGTTTGAATTATACTTTTTTTTAATGTCAAAGAATGAACCTTACCAGCCAGTAACAAAACAAATTCAAAAAGAGGTTATAAGATATCAATACCGAGAATATTTTGAACGCCCCTCGTAGGTGCTTGTGGCCTAAGATGTCGTAAAGGTTGTTGAGCAGACTTCTTTCTAGACCAGATCTCCCTGTAAACTTCACACCCTTTATAATTAGCAGGGTGGCTGCCAAAGCAAAGAGCACAAGTGGCTGGGGTGTTCCTGTCCTTCTTAGGACAATCAGTGGTTTTATGGCCTTCTCCGCATTTGACACATCGGGATGGGCGCATGCAATAATTTTTTGAATGTCCATATTGTTGGCATCGGGTACATTGGACTATTTCATTTTTTCTTTTTGGGTCCTCGATTGTGACCTTTGTGCTGTAGATATAATCTATCTTCTTCACCTCTTTGTTATTTAAGCTAGGTACTAAGTTGACGAAGAAAGTATTTAATGGCTCTTTTGTTGTTCTTTGCCTAGCGCAGATTATCTCTCCCTGTACTTTATTTCCTGTTTTTTCAATTTCTTTTATGATTTCTTCTTTTGGAGTAGTATGGTGCAGATGTTTTATAACTATCCTGTAAGGCCTGTTCTCTTTACTATTGAATGTGTGACCAATTAAGGAGTGTCTTCTTATGTGATCAATAATCAATTTATATGCTTCAGCTGTTTGAGCCAGTACCTTAAGTTGACTTTTGCTGACTACCTTATAGGTGTATGTTTCTCTATCAGTGACTTGGTTTAATAGTTCAGTAAGTTTGAACATATCCTCTATCCCATATAGGATAATTGGAGGAGGTTTTGATATTTTGGTACTTTTCCCTTCTATGGGCTGTGATTTATCATCATCTTCAGGGTCTAGTGTCAGCCCAGTAAATCTGTTGCTGGTTTGAATCAAATTTGTCATTTTCTTTCCAAAATCTGGTTTGGATTTTTTCTGAAGACTTGATGTTGGCGGGCTGGATTCAGTTGCTCTATTTCTTTTTCTGATGATGGGTTTTCTTTGCCAGTTTGGATTATTTCCTGTTTGATGGACATTCTGATCAATCACGACATTTTCTCCGCCGTCTTGTGCTGTTAGATCGCTGGTAGAAGCAGATTTGGTCATAAAGAGGCCCTTGTGGAACACTTGTTGAGTTAATGTTTTTGTTTTCATTGTAGTGGTTTGGCTGGTAGTATCCATAGCGCAATTCGGACCGTACGCTTTTTTGCAGCTGGCAACATTATTTAGAAAAAGTGATGTGGGTAGGTTGATAGTCCCATCTATAATTGTGGGTAGGTGTGACTTTCTGCGATATGTTTGCTGTCACTTGATAGTTTTTAAGCACAAATTTGTAGTATTTTTAGTGAACTATGTAGAGATAACACTCTCACGCGAAATTTGGATGGTAAGCTACACTTTCACAATGTTTTTGTACACAATTTCACAACTTGAGTCCAAATAGACAAATATTCTTCAAGAGCACGTCATTGGACACTCATGACAGTTGACAGATCATCCATCCAGACAGTCTCCTCATAATGCTGAAAACAATAAGTACTGCAGTCGTAACATACGGGCGTGCGTATGCGTGCGTGTGTGTATTTTGGCGGAATATCTTAGGTCATCAAAGCGAAGTGACATAAGCAATTAGAAGTAAGTATGACTTCCTAAAACATAACTGTAGAGATCTTCTACTATCTAAAGTCCCGCGCCTTCACATTTGAAAACGCTTCAATGTATTTAAAAAGCACCACCAACACTCTCAACACATGTGTGCGTGCTGGGACAGCCATCAACTATGCGTTGAGAGTGTTGGTGGTGCTTTTTAAATAATAATAAAAAAATTGATGCGTTTTGAAACGTGAAGGCGCGGGACTTTAGATACTGTAACTGGCGGCAACGTTTCGTATACGATTGAGGTAAGGACGAATCAAACCTAGCTGATATTCCCATCACGTAAAGTTTACTGGACATAACTTAAATTTAATAAATACTGTAATTGTATTAATTGTTTCCCACTTCAGGGCAAATCCCCTTTGTATCAGGTAAATATCCACTGCTTAAAGGTTGACTGGAAGAAATTCCTTAGAGGGATAAGTTCGCCTTTGTACATTGTTATTATTTGTGATTTTTGTGTGTGTATTAATTTTGTGGTGTACAATAAAGTGTTATTTACTTACTTACTTACATAAATTAATTTTTTTTTTTTCTAATATTTCAGGTCGCAAAGCTGCTGCTATAAGGCACTATTGTAGTTAGGAAAGAGCCCTATTAGTCCTACGAGTAACTCAGATATGGCTCTAACTCAAGAAAATCTGACTCTACTCACCAGAGTAGAGTTACATTAGTTAGCGTTTGCGATCTTCGTTGGCTAACTCTAACTAATGTAACAGTACAATAAGTGTCTGTCATTTTTATTATCACTCGAGAACATTCCACAAAATTGAAACATTAGCGCCACCATGGACAAAGCAAGGTAAACCTAGAATGACAACCTTCTCATATTGCCCACATACCATAGAAGAAGTAAGGTAAGCTTAGAATGACAACCTTCAAACAAACAAGCGTACGCCCGAAATAAGTGTTAAATGCGATAATAGATGTCGCTGCCTAGGTAGCCTGGATACAAATTTGAACTCCATGAACTATGTCTAGATGGCGCTGTGCAGGCGAAGTATGACAATTTGAAGCTCCCTGGCTATTTCCGATGTAAGTACACCGTAATGTAAGGAGTTTGACAGTCTTATATAATTACATTATCTATGTCATATACAGAGCTTTTTCCATGTAGGTACAGATGCGTGCAGGTTTCCTCACGATGTTTTCCTTCACCGAAAAGCTCAGTGGTAAATTCAAATTGAATATCAGTTTAGTCTACATAAATACATCGCCGCTGGCGCCACTAGTGTGTCCGAAAATTACGCAAATTTTGAAACAGAAGGAATATCCTCAATTTAAAAGAAACGTCAACCGCAATCACAGTAGTGACGTGCCCGTATCGATGGGCAATTAATTAGCCGATCGGACCGCCCGCGGCGGCCACCCGCAGCCATTGTTCTGCGACACTTTATGATCGATTCCGCTAGGGAGGGGAAAATCATCTCTCGAGTCGATGATGTTATAAAAGTTACATACATCGCTATAATAACATAGGTACTGCGTATGTCAATACTGTGTAGGTATACCTTACTAAGTAGGTACTTCCAAACGTCCATATCTATAGGCATAGATGATGACGGTATAAAGTATAAAGTAAAATTTAAATTCATATAGATAGATATAATTACTTATAGTCGAATGTTAATCTGAATACTTATACTTATACCTACCGGACTTGCACGTTAGCAGTGCGCAGGCGCGGGCTGTAAACCAGCGCTGGGTCACGTGACCGCAGCACACGCAGCACTAAGCCTTTTGCCACACTTTACCTTACCTATGATATATGTATTATGTAACCTTTTATAAATTTAAGTAATTTTGTTTAATTTAAGAAACCTGTAAAGTTTTCCTAAACCTAAATGCCTGTTGTATTTTGTATTTTTTTTCTCAATCGTGGTGTGTGGCAATAAATGGATTTTTATTATTTTTTATTTTTATGGTAACTAACTTGTAACGAGGGTTTCAAGACTTTCAAGGCACGAGACAGCAAACGACTTTGCTGCTGAGCGCGACACAAAATTTTTCACCTCACGCGCGATATTTCGGGAAGAAGACTTAGTTTGGCGTCACGTACAGTTTGTGCTAACTCTGGAGGAGTTAAATTCGTATCTCCATTGCTAGAATCGCTCATATTTTCTTTATTACTTCGTATATGTATTCTAAATTACAAAACCAGCAATCTAAAACTTTTTTTTAATTATTTGTTTTGTTTTTTTTTCCCGGAGGTTGCGTTCCAAATCACACCTACTCGTACTTCAAGATTCAATTATTCATTGAATACAGTTAAAAAAAAATATATATTTAAGTATTTTTGTGATAAAACATGGTGAAATAATGAAATACATCTGAAACGGTGTATTATTAATATAATTTTATTAATGATGATATTAAGTAAATTGAACCTTTATTTTAATAAAACTGTCACGACGAATTGCGTTTCAGAACGTATCGTTGTTTTTTTATTGTGACAGTGGCGTCATGCGTCGTTCGAATTTAAATTGAAACAGAATACAGATAGGTAAAATAGGATACCCCTTCTTCTTGCGTCGAGGGTTCGGGGGTTAGCAATAGTCGATCAAAACCTCGATAAACGGCTCGATGAAAGTATCGACATTGTCACAACACTAGAGCTATTAATCGCCGGCTGTTTTGGCCGTAACGCTGTGTTTTTGAGTCCATTACTGCGTAGGGACGGGTCACGGGTCGATGAGAGGCCGTGCTACCCGGCTGCGCCGCGGAGGGTCGTGTGTTTTGCACGTAAAGTGTATTAATAAGGGAATTATTATTGGAATAGGTGATAGAGTAATTCATAAATCACCGTCCGTCGGCACAGACAAACTTTTTATCTATGTTGAAATAAGCGGAGGTAGTGGCGGATGTATCCAATAAATCTAAGGCCAAGTAGGTAAACCGGTGTGGATATAAGGATTATAAGGGCGGCTGACATAGACGTAAATATTATAGACCCGGTCTAACGTACACGTAATATGTCCCCACTTCCACGGTGTCCAATCCAAAGTTCTGTCACCGAGCGTGCGTGACAATAAGCGTTTTAAAAAAAACTTTTTTCGAAACTGTTTCTCAGTATCTAAAAACTCGTCTCGTTGTTGAAAAAATGTGACCCAGCTTTAGTGTCACGATATAAGTTTAACTTTGGATTGGACACCAATGAAGTGGGGAAACATGACATGTATCTACGTTAGGCCGGGTCCATACGAAGTATTATTTATGTCTATGGCGGCTGATCATTGCAAAAAATACATGATAACAAGTAGCTATTAGCAATAGAAAAAGTAGGGTAACCTAGAATGTCAACCTTCATATGAATTAGTGTACCTAGCTGTGCGATAATAGAATAGAAAGAATAGTGTGTTGAACGCGATAATAGACGTCGCTGCCTAGGGAGCTTGTAAAGTAAGTAAAGTAAACAATATTTACGTCACACCAGGCCGAAAAGCGGGATTTACCGCCCTTGGGCGCTACGAAAAATTCCTCTTCACGGCCAGGTGGTGACGTAAAATCGTATACTAACCACGGGCGGTCGTAAAGAAATCCTCAGACCGCTAGATTATAGCCCTCGCCTCCGGCTCGGGCCTCAATTACCCGCGATCTGAGACTTTATTTACCTGACCGCCCTAGGTGTGTAATGTACTATTATTCGGCTAATTAACCTTACATTACTTAATAACTAGGTAAAATAAAATTACAACTAGCCGAAAGGGCTCCAGCACAGCTCTATGCTGGGCAGGGCCTTAGCGCTTGTATGGTGAACGCCATGAGCAATATCTAGATGGCGCCTCAAATAGGGTTGCCATCTGTTTGTATTTAGCCGGACATATTTGGCTTTTTCGAGTTGCAGCCAAATATTTATAAGTCCGGCCTGTCCGGCTTTTGTTTGGATTTTTGTCAGCGCTATGATTTGCTGAAATGGAAGGCTACGAGGACGGACGCAAACGAAACTCAATTTTCAAATCTCTTTCTAATGTAGAATTTTATTTGGTAGGAACTAAGTACTAAAATTAACGTGGCAATATATGATTTTGTAATTCCAAGGAAGGGGCGTCATTCCAGATGCAAATGGGATTCATTTCATTTAGCTAGGTACATATAAGGAAGTTGTGTTTGGGGTTTAGTTGTGGTGATGTCAGGATTTTAGGGTAAAATGGCCGGCTTTTTCCTGGGCAAAGTCCGGCTTTTTCATTTTAGGAGATGGCAACCCTAGCCTCAAATCATCTTACAGGACATGGTGCTATGTTATTTTGATTTCAATTGTGTTAAAATACGCACGTAATGTACATTTACTTTCGATGTAGGTATGTAAGTACCTACGCTGCAATGTCAGTCTATATAATTTCCTTGTTTCTGCTATAGGAACTATTACTTATTTGAATTCTGATAATTTCGAATTATTTCGCAGATTCGTGTCGCAGGGTCCGAGGGTCCTTGAGGGATGTTGATTTTAACGTGTTAGAGAAAACGGCAGTAGGTAAGTAGAGATAATCGACTATAGGAAATCTCGCGCCTCCACATTTCGAAACGCTTCAATTTAATTATTATTATTTAAAAAGCACCACCAACACTCTCAACGCATAGTTTTCGGCTGTGTCAGCACGCACACATGCGTTGAGAGTGTTGGCGGTGCTTTTTAAATGCTTTAAAGCGTTTTGAATTGTGGAGGTGCGGGGCTTCCTATATTAGTAGACTAGCTGACCCAGCGGACTTCGTACCGCCTTAGATTTTTTTTGGGGTGGGTATGAAAAATAGCTTACGTCCTATTCTCAGACCTACTGAACATACACTCCAAATTTCATAAGAATCGGTCGAGCCGTTACGGAGGAGTTTGGTTACAAACACTGTGACGTGACACGAGATTTTTATATACGAGTAGATCCCTATTAGAATATCTCTAATAGGTATACTTACCTTCTTATTGGAACGTTCCTTCCAAGAAAAATGCTATTCCAATCGGAAGAAGAATACGAGTTCTTATAAGTATTAAATTAATTCATATAAGCCAAATAAGCATAAATATTTATGTGCATTTGTATGATATTTATATCATTGTTTATAATTCCAGTTGCGAGTTGTATAGTTTATAAACATGAAATTCGTAATCAGAGCACGTTGTTATGTGAGTACCTAGGTATTGTTTTTTTCAAGTGACTACATAAACACCTAATATTTACCTAGGTAAGTAGGTAAGTCCATTTCTGTGAATGTAGGAAACGGAACATACCAAAATACATAGTAACGAGGTTCCCTCCCTCGTGTGGATTTTTGTTTCAAGTACTTATTGGTTTTTTCACGGAAATCATTTTTATAACTAGCTGACAGGGTGTGAAAATACTGTAAGAAAATCACACAGACCAAGTCGCGCATATACCTAAGCTAGGAGTAATAGGTATTAGAACTCCTATACATACTGTACACCTAATCAGTAAGTATAATATGTCTACTACCTATCCATAAATAAAATAAAAGGCATTATTGATTGGTATAGAATATTAACAAACAATAGTAAATCTCGATGGGCGCAAACACTTAAGCCCACAGATAATAAAGACAGATACAATCGATTTCACGCTTTCATGCTACTGGCAACACAAAGCCGGTTACAGCAAATACAGAGGAATAAACGGCGTATGCGTTACTAGCCTTACAGGGCATCACATTTTCTATGGCGCGCGGATTATGAAATAATAGACACTTCGCCTATGTTATAAGTGCTACACGACGGGACGTTTTAGTTTTGCTTGCTGTACCAACTTATTGCCTTTTAGACTTGAGGAAAAGCTTTACTGCTTTTTAGCTTCGCAGTGTAAGTCGTGACTATATTTGCATAGCTGGGATTTGCGCGCTTCCACCGTCTTATTACGGCCTAGTTTGGAGCTAGGTTATTGTTGAGAGGTCTAATTACGTACAGTTTTATCACCTAGAATAAGCTTGGTCTGTGAAGTGCTTGTGTTCTCTGTGGTTATAGGTCGGTGGGGTTAGATCGGAAATGCGGTTTCGATGGATGCTTACAGGTTTCAATTCAAACTTTAGCTATTGTTTGGCTTTTTGATGTTAGTTGAAGTATTTTAAGGTTGGTTATTGGTTGGTTTTAAGATTTGGAATCTAATCGAGTTCTTAACATTGTCGTTTTGTGTTGTTGTTGTACAGTTGTAGGTATCCATATCATTTGAAAGTTTTTTTGTTATATTTTCTATTCTAACGACTAGATTTCGATAGCAATTTTAGTTAAGGATATGTCATGCTGAGCTGCCACGGCTCATAACACCCCATTGGGAGAAGAGTTCTTAATAATACTTTCTTAGTAGGTGAATACTTTATTATTTATTTATTTAAACTTCGTTGCACTCACACACAAAGAGTACCTACCTATACAATTTGCGGACTTACCTATTTAATGATTAAAAAGGCATTCTCTTCTATGTTTTAAGAGCCTAATAACCTTGTAGGTACAAAGTTGTCCTTTAATCAGTATTAGAATGTATATAAATCTTTTGATAATTATAATTATTAGAGACTAAGAGATAATAATATACTAAATAATATCAGATTGTAGAGATTGTGCTAAGTTAGCATTGTAATAAATTTACTGTTATCTGATATAAACAGCTGATTTTATTTAAGTTTTAATGTTGGGTAAAATTCAACGCACTTACCTAACTTAAAATACCTACTGACAATCATCTTAAGTTGAATACAGTTAAAATACATTTGACAGTTGAACTTAACAGAGATCTATGAACCTAGATTTATCTAATTCTAGTTGCTGACGTTAATAAATTAATAAACAGAGTGTTTCGCAAGTAGTTTTCAATAGCAACAGCGTTGCAGAGGCCCGCGGCCATTACGATGGAGTCACCGGTACAGCACTTGGAAAAATCATTGCGATTTAAATGCAATGAGCACTTGAACAGGTATTTAAATGAAATGCCTATCTAATAACGAAGTAGATGACATACTATTTATTAGTAGGTAAGTAAATTAAAATCATTTGTTTATCGAATTAAAGAATAATAACGAAACTAAAAGTCTTCAAGTCAACGGATAGATGACGCTACTGGTACACTACATTGCACATGCGTACGTACTTGATTGAAGTTTGAGATTTATGAAAAACATTATTATTAAGTATTTTATAGTCGTCGTGACCTGCTTGAAGACTCGTTGGTCTAGATTATTTCCTGTGTTGCTAATTCGAACGGATTTACTACTGGTACCTGGTACTTTACGTGGTTAGTAAAGGAACTTTGAATCGTTATAAATCATAAACGGTTCTTTTGTCTGAAAAATGGTCAAAGAAACCTAATAATGATTTTTAAATACCTATTCAACGATACCTCACATGCCATAGTTGGTTGACTTTTATTTTTTTATTTTGTACAATATGGCGTCTGGTGGCCGCCATTTTGAATTTTGATTAATTTCATATCTTCAGTGACACTCGCGCGATTCAGACGAATCGATTGACGTATGATTCATTAAAATCGACCCACGCGTTTGATCTCTAGTGTGCCACAAAGGAACAAACATACATACATACATACATACATACATACATACATACATAGACAGGTAAACACATAACTTTGCGGTGCGCAGTCGGGTAAAAAAGAAGGTAAGCATGATGTATGTATATAGGTAATTATTATTGGAACCACGTGATTTTTTGACTGCTAAATGCTATGTACCTACTATTATAATACCTAGAGGTTTTTTATGAAAGTCTTCATACATGATTAGGTAGGTAAGTAGATAAGATTATTATTGCATGAATAGGTAAAGTCATATTTTTATGACTTTCATTATTGTAGGTAGGTAAGTGGTGTATTAGTGGTGTTGGTCGAATATTTCATGTAAAAATGTAGCCCGAATGATTAGCTCCGAACCGTTAGCTCAATTTATCGAGTTGGTATAATTATACCAACTCGATAAATTGAGCTAACGGTAATGGAGCTAATTAGGTACTGAATTATTTTCGGAAATGCAAAGTACAAAAAACTCAAGACATCTCAGGCCCCTATACCTAGCCACAAGTCAACGCCTCGCTTTGGCTACGGATGTTTAAAATGTATACCTACCTAAATAGGTGATTTGACGGTTCATAATGCCGTTGCGGTTTTTAAAACGATCTATAAGTATAACTGGTAACAGAGTCTCCGCAGCTACCTGAGTTTAATTTGTTGTTTGTGATGTTTCATTAAAAACTTTCAATATCTTAATTTTTTCATGAAGGGACAATACCTTTCACTTAATTTGTAGTAATATTGTAAACAAATTACCTATGCAGTATTAAAAAAAAACGAATAATAGGGGTACCTATGTGTACCTAAATAGGTAGGTATTATTTTTTTCAAATGAGCAACGGAGCAAATGCTCCATAGACAAAATGGTAGAGAAATTGATAAAGATAAAGTTAAATGACTAGTACTAGTGAAAATATATGGGAATACTCCTAAAAATATTAAATAAGATAAATATAAATATAGAAACAAAAATAAAAGTTGATCCATTTAATTTATTACTTTTGACTTATTTAAGTTTAAATGTATGGGTAGGTATTGTATCAATTGTAACACCGCATGTAGGTACTACATTTAACGCAAATAAATAAATTTCATTTCATTTCACAATCTGTCAAATTTTAACCATCCGTAGCCAAAAGAAAAAGGAAAACGGCTATTATCAAACCACCGCCATAACACAAGGGGGATACAAACATATAAGTAAATTATGAATTAAATTACCTACTTAATATAGAATCAGAAAAAAGTCCCTCATAAAAGTTTCGAGGAAAGAAGTAGGAATTTCTCAAAACATTAATTAACCTACGATCGTCAGCCGGATAAAGCCTTCACAACTTTCTAGATTTTGTATAGATCTATCTGCATTGAAAAGTAAAAGAATCTCATAATAATGTAATAATTTTCTCAAACTGCATGTTTCTAAACAAGCTAATCGCGCCCGCGGTCCGAAGCAAAACAATTTTAATTAAAAAATCAAACTATTTACCAAACACTCTTTAGTTTATAATGGCGTAAAATTTGCGTGAAATTCAAACCTTATCAGGTTTCATTAAATAAGAAAACCGGCAACAATAATAACGATAAAAATAATTAGAAATGCCAAAACGTGGGCAAATTGATTGTTTTCTAACCGAGGAATCAGTGAAAAATAAACTTTATCTCGCGACATTAGGTTAATAAACTGTCGGAGTTAATTGAGGAGTATTTCGTTGGAACGCGGGCCCCGAGCGGCCCAATCCGTGGCTGGAGCACCATAACCCGACTAAGGGCGAAATACAGCGCGTCGCTTGGCAAGCTTGCCACCGACTGACGCTTGTAACTGGCAGGCTTACACGCAAGCTCCCGACGCCAACCGCCTACCGATTTCGAGTTCCAAATTCAAATACGACCTCCCTTCCGCGCTCAGCCAATCCGCGCGCCCCAGTTCGAATTCCGAATGCAGTTCCACGCGTCGTCACCGCCTATCGTTGTAACTGGCCAATGGGAGCGCGGGTGTCCATGTTCGTCGCTTCCGCCGGCGGCGAGCGGCAGTCAGTCGGCCGCACGCCGTCCGGGCGTCAGTATCGCGCCACCATGGATTGTGCTCTGTGACATGTGCCTGTGTTTGTGACTCGTGAGACATGATGCCTCTCGCACCGACCCCTGTGGCGGCGGTGCCATCGAAGCCGAAGATCGGGTTCAGCATTGACAGTATAGTGGGGGGGCCGCCGAAGCACGCTTCGCCTCCTTTAGCGAGCCCTGGGTCGCCGTCGCCCGTCGCTTCGCCGCGGACTCCTAGAAGTCCGTCTCCGCGGCCCTTGTTGCGACCAAGCGCGCTGCCGGCTGTGTTTCCCTCTCCAGAACTTAAAAGACATCCTTACTTGGACGCTCAAAGCCACCACCACCAGTTCCTAGCGCACTTCCAAGGCGCGGCGTTAGCGGCGGCACTGGCGCACCAGCAGCAGGGTTTCGCCGGCCCTCTGCCCCCGCACCCCCCGCCGCACCCCGCAGCTCCCGTGCCGCGGGAGTCCTACCAACTCTACCCGTGGCTCATCAATAGGCACGGAAGGATATTCCCCCACAGGTTTCCTGGAGGTAAGTCGTTTCTAAAAACTCCCATTTACATCAGGACAAGCACTAAGCACTTTGATCTTGTAATATGCCCTTTGAGGCAGCACTTGGTGTTGCATGTCTCTAAGCGACGGTGATCACTTTTCATCAGGGTAGTTTGCTTGTTTATCGGTCGAGCAATAAAAATAAAAGTTTGTTCTGTGTTACCCCCTGAACGAGATGTAAGGCCCTATGGTGTTTCGAAAAGTCCATTTTTAAAGGAGAGAGTTATAGAGACGTCCTTTTTAATAGAGGTCATAAAAGCGATATATTTACGATTACAACCTCATGATAACGATCAAGCTATTAAATCTCGACATACCGAGTCTTGTTTTAGATTAATATTTCACTCTGGCGACGCTAAACGCTGATAAGATTTGTTGTTAATTTTATCATCATAAAAATGCGCGCGAGAGTGGGTTCCAATCATACATAAACCAGCAGAAAAATTGGCAAGAAATGAAAATTTTATTACTTTATTTCACAATAACAATTAGACAAAC
This sequence comes from Aethes cnicana, assembly GCA_963971205.1. NCBI lineage: Eukaryota > Metazoa > Arthropoda > Insecta > Lepidoptera > Tortricidae > Aethes > Aethes cnicana. Next base: position 8,609,554 of record OZ020294.1, read on the forward strand.
GAAACGGCTCTGCACAAAATTAACATGTTTTTTTAAATCATTTCATGACTTTTTAAAAGTATTAAATAATATTTCGACTCTACGAAACCGTCTTTAAAATTTGATAATACCTACTTCCTAAATATAAAACTTTAATTACACTTCTTTTTCTAATTTCGATGTCATATTCATATTCCTACCTAAAAGTAATATTCTCCTATGACTCCGACATATGAACATTATGAACGGCAAGTACCTAACTAAATCATACCTAATTGGTACAATATATCAAAAGGAAAAAGGCAGTTTGCGTCTTCCATCTTCTATTTGTTAAACAAGTGTATGTTCATTTCTGTAGTATTTTCTAGATAGTTACATAGGACCAGTAAGAACTACAGAAAAAGTATACATACCTAGTCAGAAGATGCAATAGGCAGCTACAGTACCCCGTGGTCACCTAGTTGTAACAGCAGTTATAATACCCCCTCGACACCTTAGTTGTAACGTTAGTTACAATACCCCTTGGTCACCATTGATGTGACGCCAGTTACAATACCCCCCTGGTCACCTTAGTTGTAACAGCCGTTACAATACCCCCCTGGTCACCTTAGTTGTAACGGCCGTTACAGTACTCCCCCCTGGTCACCATTGATGTGACGCCAGTTACTATAGCAATAAAAACATTAAAAAAAATATTAACAATAAGTTTCATATGGACTAAAAATTCAAATTAAATAATTATTACCTATGCTATCTAAATTACTTAATCGCCTAACGGTCTCTGCCGTACTCAATGTGAAATTCCTACAAAATTTTAAAGTCATTTCCGTCGAGTACTGTCAAATAGTAAAGGCCAGACGAAGCACCTGCATCTTGATACTTGATTTCTACTTACTTAATTGCACCTAGACGTCTCGACATTTTGACAGTCTGTGACACGACTGACATTAGCTACGAGAAATGCAGAAAATGTCGTCACTAAACTATAAATACGGTTTTACAAATATAAAACGCCATTTTTAGGGTTTCGTGCCCAAAGGGTAATACGGGACCCTATTACTAAGACTCCGCTGTCCGTCCGTCTGTCCGTTTGTCTGTCCGTCTGTCATCAGGCTGTATCCCATGAATGATAGTTTGAGAGTTGAAATTTTCACAGATGATGAATGCCGCTATACAACAAATACTTAAAAACAGAATAAAAATAAATAGTTAAGAGTTAAGGGGTAAGGGTTAACCATACAAAATACATGATTTTTTGGTCGCTTTTATAGATAATGGAACGGAACCCTTCGTGCGCGAGTCCGACTCGTTTTTATTTTAAATTATTGTCCCTTGTAAATAGGTACCAGTACCACAGATGCTCAGCTCTACATAGTTAATAATCCTTTGTTAGCATTTTGGAAATAAATGAAAAAAAACTGGGCGCCATTTTCACGTCGGTAACCTTTATTTTTATTTCGACATTTTTTCATTCTTTTCTTTCACGAAATCGATTTTAAATTGTTTTGCGAACAAGTCCCTCGGCGGGTTTCTGGAATATTTACATATACAATTGAATCATGTAAATTCGACAAGATCGGAAAACCTTTTGCAATAAATAAAAACCTTCGCAAGTATAATAAGATTCCTTTGTAGAATAAATGTCAAATCCGTCCGTAACACATTTTTTTCCATTGGTAGGATCTGATTCAGGGTCCGGCCGAATGGCTACCACCATCTTATCTGCTAACCTACTACTACTACTACAGCCTATTTGCGTCCCACTGCTGGGCACAGGCCTCCCCTCACCATGAGAGGGGTTGGGCTATAGTCCACGCGGGCCCAGTGCGGATTGGGATTCACACACATCTTTGAATTACTTCGCAGATGCGTGCAGGTTTCCTCACGATGTTTTCCTTCACCGAATCTGCTAACCTGTCGCAAATCAATAGAATTAGAGGAATTCAATCTTTCGTACAAATCAGCTTACCCGCGCCCGAAATAAGATGCGATAATAGATGTCACTGCTTATGTCGCCTGTATGGAACATCTGAAGCGCTCCCTGGATTTTCCGATATATGCCGCAATGTAAAGGAAATTGTCAGTCTATATAATTAATTACCTCGTCTCTGGTACTGGGGAATATTTTGTGACCGTTAAAAATACTTTAAATTACCTACTATATGTATTTGGTTTAGATCAGAAAGGTCTATGTTTCGTTCTTTATTGCCGTATACAGCTGTCGGGTTTCAATGAATAAATAAATAAGTAAATAGCTGTCGAACTCCAGAGAGCTATTCTAACGTAGGTATGTTTGTTCTACTCGCTACCATTTAGCTTTATATACCTACTTTTTTAGGGTCCCGCACCATTGCCCAGTTGGATCTTATGCCACTTGTCTCATGGGCACCTTACGAAAACTTTCTGCTGACGGAATCCATAAGGAAATGAGGGAACTCCTCAATATTTGTTAGCACTTAGGTTCACTTATGTTTGTAAATGTAATAAAAAGGTAGATAGTCTGATTTTGTTTTGAAAAGTTCCCTTTTAGGTTTTTTTTTTGTTTTGAGTCGGTTCATTTGACAGCGGCTTCGTGATCTGTCGGCATTTTAAGTTTTTTTTCGTTTTTGTTTAACACAATTAAAATAGGTACCTATATTTTTATCAACGCGGATCCATTGTGGATTGGGAACCATATTTAAGTATTATGGTATCTGGTATAAAGATCGACACACGCTTGCCCGATTTTAGAATCAACAAATTAATTCTCATCATCTTCACAGGAAGTCTTATTTGAATTGAAACCAAATGTTTTCATAGGAGGCTGTTTGTGCGTCCGGCCGTAATCACTATCTTCTGAACAAATACCGCGTCGCTACTTCAGATTCTTTACAATAAAAAAATAAACTTTTACTCATTTCGAGGATAATATTAACATTCCCGCGGCTTCGAAAGCCTTAAAATCTTTTTTTTGTCGATCACGATTTATCTTATATGCCTCCTGTTGTAATAATAATCGACTGACGATTAAACGTATTGACATTCACTTAATTACAGTTTTAATAAACTAAACCGCCATAAACAAAGCCATAAAAACCAAAAAAAGGTTTATCTCAAATCCATGCATCCATCGACTTACCGATTTAAAAAAAAACTTATCTTAAACACAGTCGTTTACGATAACTCCGTTATCTGTGGTCGGATGTTCTTAAAAAGAAAAAAATCCAGCGGGAACGTTTGAATTACGTTCCTTTTTTTTAAAAAAGTAACAAAGTGACACTGGATTTGCCGTTTTTCAAAAGTTAATTGGCTTTCTGCCAAGCAAAGCGGCTCTGGAATGAATTAGGGTTTAATAAAGGTATTTATTTGTTTTGTCTGTTTAACGGTATCGGTCATTCTGTAATGTCGGTAGGACAAGCCTTTTTTTAAAACCGCCTTTTCTTTGTTACCTTTTGGTTAATTATGGCTAATCTTTAGTATTAAGTAGGTAGGTATACGAAATTGCGAATTGGTCTTCACAAAGAATAAATCGAATCCCAACTTTCGAAACAACATTACTAGCAATCGTTCCTTTTTTAGTATTTAAAGTTGCCATTTTTTTCGGTCTGTGAAATATTTATTTATTTGGAAACAAACAGCTTAACAATACACTATAATAGATACATAAATAGTTCATACATATGCCAAAACAGTTTCCACTAACGGCTCTCTCTGAATAAACACATGCTTGTCTAATAAAAATTGAAAAAACTTAATTACAGATCTTTTTTAAAGTTTACAAAAACAAGTACATAGGTAGATATATCTTTATTCAAAGCTTCACCATGGCGCATGTGTTTTATTTTAATCTCATAAGACTTAGCTGAAAACCCGTAGTCATAAATCCAGTTCCATAATAATCTACTATATAAAAATAAGTCGGGTTTTCCTCCCTGACGCTATAACTCCAGAACGCACGAACCGATTTCCACGGTTTTGCATTCGTTGGAAAGGTCTCGGGCTCCGTGAGGTTTAAGGCGGTACGAAGTCCGCGGGGTCAGCTAGTGACATATAAAATAGAGTGAGACAAATATATACCTTTCACTAAGTTTGGATACCCACGCAACCGAACAGTGAACATTGCGCGTAATTAAATACAATCAGTGTTTTTAAAAATCAGAGCTCGTAAAGCAAAACAGATAATTTAAAAGTAATAAAATCGTATCTATGACATTTGCTCTCCCCAAGATGGTTATTTCATAACGCCGTGATAACCTAAAAATAACCTTTTACAGTGTTGCTCTCGCTATCGTTCCATTAGTCGTAATTATGCCAGAGATAAGTAATTGTATTCATAATTAGCGACAATGTTGCTTAAATTAATGTTTTGCGCGACTTCATTTGTGAGTGTACCTATATTTGAACAATTTTGAGGTTATGCAAGTAGGACGCGCTTTCTGGTATATATTTTTTGCATTGGAAGTAATCACAATTCGCAATAAAAGGCAATAGACATCTATATTTTTAGTATAAAAACGCTACCGGTTTTGCTAAGTAGATCTTTATTATCATCTTATGATCATAAATGTGATATTTTTATGGATACAGCCCCTGTCCGAATTTATAATTAGGCATAGCATTATTATTTAAATTTTGTTACAAATTTTGCTACATAGCATGAATAAAGTTTATTATTGCTTGATTATTATTACATATTTCGAAGTGTAATTTATCTACAGAATAATACATTTTATATTTTTTAATAATAACATAACAATAGAGCATAATGGCTATGTTAACTAAGTTTATTTGTTGAGCGCGTTATTCATTCTGTTATCCAGTAGCAATAAAAATCAAATTATACGCACCCTCCAAAATGGCTGCCATTATGTGCCAACGAAAACCCGCGGGTGATAAAGAAAATATTTAGCGAGATCGGAACGCATTCAATTGGACCTCTGCAACAATATTATTTTTATGAACTAGCACAGTTCATTTTAATTAAACCGGCTTAACGCTTCCCGTGTCAGTAAAAAAATGATTTTAAAAAGTTAAGCGCTTTGACAAAGGTCCTTTGTGGAGGAACGCCCGCGATTATCAACTGACGCCATTGTTGTCGAAATTTGAATTTAGAGCGGGGCGTTGGATTTGTCGATGTTACCGTTTGAGCAAAAAGTTGCTGAATGTAAAGTTTTAACAATATTTTACATTCAGTCATTTTGACGCTTCTACTATACTTGAGTTGAGTAAAAACGTGAATAGACAACTTTTCCACATGATACATTTTCCGTAGTGAATAGTAGTGATTTGCTTAATCCTCAAATTAACCGCTCTAGAGTTAGAAATCATGTAAGAAATCAGATCCAGTTATTTAATTCATATTTATCACCAAACTTCTTCAAAAAATCACAAAAAAAAAAACAAGAAATACTTAGCCAAATAGGTGCTGCTGTTCTGAAGTAGGAATGCGCGTAAAAACTTTTGGCGATTTGTATTTATTTGGATACCTAAATGTATTTAACATCACGTATAGCGCTAAATGAGAGATACTAAACTAATAAACATTCGCGAGTTGATAGCAAAAAACCTATTGAAAACGCACTATCAGAAAAACGTGTGAATAAATAGTGCTCCGTCCGTAGCGTAGGTTGTGAAGTGAAGTCGATACATGCCTCATCCGGCATTGGAACCCCGCTGGGCCGAGGCGTAGGCTGTTTTGGGACGTCACACTCAATAAATTAGATGCCAGCTTCCAACCGCGGATCGCATTCACATTACTATAGATTATATCTACATTCTAATAACGTCAGACAGTCTAGAGCAAAAACTGTTTGTCTAATGATGTGTAATAAAATGATTCGTCAGTATTTCTAATCAACTTAACGACGGTTTAAAACTGATCACCCATTGTAATCAACGTAACACGCCAAAATTGACTGTCAAAATAACGAAACCGCCTGCCCCGTATGTCCTGCGCTGCGATCATAATTAAAGATCCCATCTTGTAATTTACACATAAATTATGAGCGGCCGTAAAATTTTATAACCTCAAAGTGCCAATTGTGTTTAAGGAGTCGATAGCTCGATATCGATGGCGTCACGGCGCATCCCTAGCTCGTTAACCGAGTAGCGAACGTCACACGTAACGTTTCTTAATTACCCCGATTGTGGTTGCTTTTTTACAATATTCGTCTAAAAGGTTTGAATGGTGCATAATTGGATGTAATTCGAGACTACTTTGTTGAACGGTTAGCCGAGAGCGATTTATGCTCCTAATCTTGTTTGCCGCCATCTTGTTTTGAGATCGGTAGTTAGACGAGATGATTTATAACGAGTGTTGCCAGATAATTGTGATTAATTAATCTGAGTTATTATTGTTGGTTGAGCGTTATTATTTTAGGAGCGTAGGAATATAATTAGGAGGTTGAGGATGTAATTAAAAGGTTTTGTTATAATATTATGATGAGGCTTTCAAGGATTTCGTTTTGTTTGTTCTTTACGGCCAGAGGGAGTGCCGACGACGTCAAACATACGTGTATAATTAAAGTTTACAAAATGGGTCGATCGTATACAATTCACTGATATTACAAACTTAGATGTTTGGTTGGAAGGATATATTTTACTACACACAAAAAGTACTGAAAGGATTTCGATGAAATTATTCATCCTGATATTTGAATTTATGTGAATGATCTACTTGTAGGATAGGTGCATACAATATATTTGAATTTATGTGAATGACTATCTAATATTGTAGAAAACACATTTTTTATAGTATGAACTTTTTTTGAAAACGTCAATCGAACTCCAAACGCTTTCATTATTACAAGATATACCTGGTTCATCAAGTCTAAGTGTATACCATGACAAATGATATAACCTAATATATTGTGACGCTACTTCCGCGCGAACGCTTCTAGATATTAAAATATAATAAATGATGATCTACGGCTGTATCGATTCGCGCCATTATTTATGGCTCGTTGTTTTTTTGTTGGTTTTTCGATCCTGGCAACATTCATGCGTGCCGGTTCTGTTATACTGTGTCCAATCTTTATTTAAGTATTTATATTTTCATCTTTTTATCTTTATCTATTTTATTGTAGTATTATTTTATTGTGTAATTAATTATACATACTACCCCCTACTTTAGTGACACATAAAAATTTGAAATAATGTGTTCTTTTGCATGAAATTATTAAAGGTCCGTTTAATGTATCCTTTGCAATGTCTTGAAACGTGCTTGAAGCTATAACAGTAATATACAGGGAAACAAACACACAAAACATTTGTGAGATTTATTTATCAATTTTAATTCAAATTTAATAGTAGAATATTTTTTGCGAAGCCCAACTTAAAAAAAAGCAAGTTGCTCAGCCCTAGATAAAGATATTTAGATAAAACAAATCCATAGACAACTATTTTTTATCGTTCGCCAGTGCAGCGCCAGCTTTATTCTGTTTACGAAATTTAACTTTGATTGTGTAGTAAATAATATTTTATCGGTTCTGATTGGAGAGCGTAATTAACCGAAAAATAAAATAATTACTCAGTTATCGTATTAAGCATGACCTTGTGCGTTTTATTGCTGTTCAGATAAATAATAACTTACTGAAAGTTTCTAAGAAAAAGGAATTTTGAAGTGCGCCTGGTCCGGGGTGTTATGGAGTTATCTATTAATCCGCAAAAAACCCAATCCCATGGAAATTTTCGGATTGGTTGAATCTATTGGACATCCATACTAATATTATAAATGCGAAAGTAACCCTGTCTGTCTATTAAGTACCTCTTCACGGCTCAACCGCTGGACCGATAGAGATGAAATTTGGCATGGAGATAGTTGCAGTCCCGGGAAAGGACATAGGCTATTTTTTATACCGGAAAAAGCATAGTTCCCGATAACCGAATACCACGCGGGCGAAGTCGCGGACAGAAGCTAGTACCGAAATAAAGCGCTATTTCATAATCCTGTTCCTTGCCTACAAATAAATCACGGTCGGCTTGTTATCCCTAAAAATGACAACCAACCGACATGACATGGTGATTCCTCACAGCCATGAGAAGAGCTCAAGAAAAACCGATTTATTTCGGTTGTCCAATAGACAAATAATTGAAAAAATTAGGGCTATTAAAGAGTGACTCACGTATTCCAAAATACCGTTTATTAATTAACTAGCTTTTCCCCGCAACTTCGTATGCGCAGAAATATTAAAAAGTAAAATCCCGATTTTTCCCGTTCCCGTGGGAATTTTGCAAAATTCTTTCTTAGCGGATATCTACGTCATAACATCTACCTGCATGCCAAATTTCAGCCCGATCCGTCCAGTGGTTTGGGCTGTGCGTCGATAGATCACTATATCAGTCAGTCAGTCAGTCAGTCACCTTTGAGTTTTATATATTTAGATTAATATCTTTATTTAATAGGGTATTATATATACCATTCAAGGAAAAACCGGGAAGTACCGATTTATGATAGATTTTATAAAAATGCATAAATAATTTTATATTTAGGTACATCAAAACGGTAGGCGCCGTATTGTTAGCTACTGTGACGTCACTTCGACTGTAAACAAATCGTTACAAGTAACCGTTTTAAGTTTTGACTTCACTTGCTTGGTTACTATGTACTTATATTTACTATCCTAGTGACGTCACAGGCCAAACAAACGTGGCGGCTAGCTTTTTAGCGCGAAAACTGAAAATTAAAATTTAAAAGTACTTTTTAAGGTATTAATCTCATTCAGCAAGTCGAAATATAAAATCTTGTGATTCCATCCGACATAAGGATCATTTTAAACCACCTTTCAAAAAATGGTGTAATACCCTGTTTCAGTTCAGACAGGTTTAGATCACATTGACAAAATTGTGCATTCGAAATTTGAACTCAATAGTTTCATTAAATCGTAATTGATACCTATGATTTTTTTTTCTCTGTTTTCAGTAAAATTCCATTTTCTTTTTCCAATGACTCCGAAAGTGTAGAACGGTTATAATCAACTGGTTATTTATTATTGAAGATAATATCAGATTTATGTGTTTCGTGACACTTCCTGCGGGTTATCTAGCGAGCCGATATGATTTGATGTTTCTGACTTGATTAAAAGTATATTTGTTTAACTTTTTAAACACACACCAGATGTTTCATTATTGTCTGTGCCTGTACGTCTAGCTAAAATGATTTTCCCCAATGTAAATCCTAAATAAGTAAATCGATTTTTCACACCTCCCGTATTTTACAGCCGTTTTCGAGAACGTAAGCACAAATAAAGCAACGATTTTTCATATATTTGTCCTTCACACAGACCTTATCTTGACGATTAGGTAGGTAGGTACAAACAACCCAAAAATTATCTAAATAGGTATGTACTTAGTTACCTATACAGCGCCGTTACGTTTACAAATGTGGCAATGGGGCATTATACCATTTTTTGAAATATCGTTTAAAATGATCCTTATGTCGGATTGAATCACATGATTTTTTATTTAGATTTTCTTAATGGGATATACCTAGGTACATGGTGGGTCAGAAAATATGGCAAATAATTAACGCACAGTATCTGCTATCGATTCTAAGTATATTGTATAGGTCTTTACTTTTTTTTGAATTGGTGATAAAAATATTTGTATATGATTGGTTGTGCGAGCGACGCGCCTGAATCCTATACAAAATTATTTTTTTTACCAACTCGAAAAAAATTAAAGACCTATACAATATACTTAGAATCGATAGCCGATACTGTGGGTTAATTATTTGCCATATTTTCTGACCCACCATGTATACTTTAAAAATTAACCCTGTCTGTCGGTCACCTCTTCACGCTTAAACAGCTGGACCAATTTAGATGAAATTTGGCATGGACATACCTAGTTGGAGTCCCGGGAAAGGACATAGACTACTTATTATCCCGGAAAAATACATAGTTCCCGCGGGAATTCTATTAACGAATTCCACGCGAACGAAGTCGCGAGTAGAAGCTATTACAAAAGAATTTATTGTTATCTTTAAATAAAGGTAAATAATCGTTTTCCTTCCTACATCATAACTCAGTGAAATGGCTGTGATTCTTAAACCCATCACTTAACATCGTTTTATCTCTTTGAGCGTGCCGTTAAATGGCTAAATCGGTTTTTTAATGCTATTTATCGATTAATTGTAGTAAAATAGAGAATAGTTACGGCTGATTGACAGACGGAGGTCAGTGTAGGGCGTAAAAGCGAGACCCACCGATATTCTGTTTCACTGGCGCATAAAAATAATAAAAAACATCCACATGTTGTTTTATGTCCGCTTATTAAAACTCAAGCCTTGGTAGCCTAGTGGTTTTGACCTGCCGCTGCCGACTCTCATGCAGAGGGTCGGGGGTTCGAATCCGGCTCGCACCTCTGAAATTATTTATGTGTGAAATTGAAGTTCAATTTACCAATGAGCTTTACGTTGAAGGAAAATATCGTGAGGAAACCTGCACGTATCTGTGAAGTAATTTAATGATGGGTGTGAAGTCCCTGATCCGCACTGGGCCCGCGTGGGGACTATAGCCCAACAGTGGGCCAGGAACGCATCACTATGAGACCTGACCTGAATAACCTGCATGCATCTGCGAAGTTATTGACCAAGCGAGCGAAAATGTCTTAACCGTTCACGTGAAATATTTAGAAAGATTTTTCTGTTGATCTTCCTCACGAATCAGACAGAGTTCATTTATAATAATCAGTATGGATACGTAACATAAGTTATTCATATAAATAATTCAGAACGGGTCCATCTCACAAATGCAATATTACCGCTAAAACGTCCTCACCAGTTATTAAGCAGCATTAAGAGCAATCTGCTGCATAAGCTGCATAATAGTCCTATAATGGCTCCATAACGATGTTTTAATAACCTGGATTGTCAACGCAAATGTCCAGATCGCGTGACGCGAATTTCGCTCTAATGAGTTTTCACACTTTATAAAATGCATAATTGTTACTTTTTAGTGGTTGTAAGAGCCCGTAGATGACGTATAATATACATAATACTTACACGATCGACATTAAAATCTGTTGACTGAAAGTCTCTGGATTCGGTACTCGAAAAGGTCAATCAGTAAAATAATTAGAATAAATTACTAAAAAAGGCACAAAATAATGCAGCTGATCATGTTTTCAAAAGATGTGCTATAAAAGCAATTTTAATACATAATTCATTGAATGTTTAAAGCTAATGATTTGATGCCTCTAAACTGACGTCATATTACACTATTTGTATGACCATACGAAAGTACCATAATAGGGATGACGACAACTTTTTTTTCCTTAGTCTATCAGGAAGATTATTGAAAAGTATTGGACACGTATTTTTTTCTTTTTGCACTTAATCAAACTTATACGGAGATATATTGAGTTGAAATGTCGCGTGACGTCACGGTTAGGTGCGATTTATACCTAACGGTGACGTAGTTAGCCGCCACTCTCCAACTTTAATGGTTAAAACGCATTAAAGTTGGAGAGTGGCGGCTTAGTCATTCGTTGTTAATTTGATAAAACAAAAAATACGTGTCTAATATTTTTTTATTACCTGACTGACGGACTAGAATTTCGATTTCTTCACCCTGTCGTCATCCCTGTTAGGTTAGGTACATTGCTACGTTTTGACGTTCAATAAAAAGTATCTGATTTGATTTGTCACTGTCAGTGAAGTAGCCAATTTAACCATTTGAAATCGCCATTGAAGAACTGAGGGAAAATATCTGGGGAAAGCTCATTCGAAAGAAAAAAGGAATCACAGAGATAGGTACGAACAATATTTTTCGAGTAGGGTAAAAAAATACTAGGATTATCTATTGCCCACTGTGCATTATATTACCTACTAGCTTTTCCCCGCAACTTCGTATGCGCAGAAATATTAAAATGAAAAATCCCGTTTTTCCCCGTTCTCGTGGGAATTTCGGGAAATCCTTTCTTAGCGGATGCCTACGTCATAACATCTACCTGCATGCCAAATTTCAGCCCGATCCGTCCAGTGGTTTGGGCTGTGCGTTGATAGATCACTATGTCAGACACCTTTGAGTTTTATACATATAGATTTATACTGGTACATAGTACTTGCCTGCAGCAGTTTGCATGTTATGACGACATAAACATCATCTGCAATTCTGCATACGTTGCCTATTTTTTATTATTATTTATTGAAAATTAATAAATTTTACAGAAGTAAAAACTCAAGACTATATATTAAATATATTCTTATAAATATGATATGTCCTTCAAATAGTCAATGAGACATCAAATTTGATTTGCTGTCTTTATAAAACCTGAAACTAACAAAGACATGGTGTATATTTGAAGCTTTATAAGTATCGTGTTACCATCAAAATTTGAAGTTCATTAACTTATAACAATGCCAAGCTTATCTGTATGTTATTAACGTTCATAATTCGTTGTGAAGCTTGATAGATAATCATATGTATACAGTCTTGGGTTATAAAAAGGGTCTATAAAAAACGAATGCCCTTCGTAAACCATCTTGGTAATCGTCATTCAAATCATAATGTGTTGTTTCCTTTTACACGTCGAATTTGTTAAAAAAGACCGGAATTTTATAGAAATAAATAACACGAATAAGAGTTCCATGTACTAACGTTTCAGTTATGTCAGTATGATTGAATAATATTTCATATTGTCAATATAAACTTATAAATACAATTGGTAAGTAAGTAACATACTTAACAAGACTAGTGTCTAACGAACTAGTACAGCTAAAACTCATTACACCAACAAAATGTCAAACTGACGACGTTTTTAACGTAGCCCATACATTAACTTAATAAAACATGAGATAATATCTCAATTCTACGACATATAAAGAGGTAATTGATATTTTAAAATTAACCAGCGGTTTAGACCTGTTAGCATCAGCTTAGCCGTATTGAAGTCGTATAAGCTCGTCGAAAGGTGCGTCTTTGGAGTGTGGTCGGGCGCGCAATTATAATGTCATTAGTTAAAATGTCAGGACGTCGCCACGCACTGCTTGCGGAACGCATACATACGACATGGTCTTGAGCCCACACAAGCGTGTTCGCAACCCTTTTGGAATAAAAACTCTCTTAGGTCGTAATAAGGCTTTAAATTCGGGGTGTGGCTGTTGAAATAAGTATTGAGATATGATATTGTGATGACATTTAATAATGCATAATTATAGGCTGCGCGCGGGTTGTAAAGTGATTGCTTTTGTTGATCGTTTCTGACAAAGTTTCGAGATTTTTTAACGATCTTTCGTTTGTTCAGGACCACTTGCAATCAGGGTTAATGCCGTTTTTATTGCTAACGACGCTTAAAGAGGCAGACGGCCGACGTGATGAAAAGAAATCACGATAAGAGGCTTAACAATTTCCCGGGCGTGTATACACATTTGAAACACCAGAAGCGTCATCTATGCGATGGAAGGATCACTGTTTAGCGATAAGTCTGCCTGCTGTTCACCTGTTAAAGAACTGTGTATTCTATCTGTATTTTCAGTGTTTGGTTTAATTCAATATTGGGGCGTTCAATAAAGAGTGTTCTTGTCTTGGTAAATTAATTTCTGAATTGTAAAAGTGCCCCTACTACTACAGCGTATTTGCGTCCCACTGCTAGGCACAGGCCTCCTCTCATCACCAGAGGGTTTGGGCTATAGCTATAGTCCCCACGCGGGCCCAGTGTGGATTGAAGACTTCACACACATCTTTGAACTACTTCACAGTTGCGTGCAGGTTTCCTCACGATGTTTTCCTTCACTGAAAAGCTCAGTGGTAAATTCAAATTGAATTTCGCACATAAGTAAACTTAGAGAGGTCCTCGCACGCAAATATTGACACTTCATTCGAATTGTGTTCGAAATCGTGCTTTTGTAGGCCGTGTCCGCCCTGTGGTTAAACGCCCGGTTCTCGTTTAATCACTGAGGTATCCGAAACGTCAAGCGTCACTATTGTATGGAATGCCAATTTTTGACATTGACAGCCAACACCTCACAGGATAGTGGCGCCAACTGGTGAATACGGTTACCCTCATTAAGTGCTGTGTTGGGGATTTGTATATCAACCTCAAGTTGGCCCTGAGGCAGTTAATTAAGTGGTAGATTTAAGAGAACGGACGTGTAATTTGACCTCGTTTAGATTTGTGGAAATTAGCTCTACAATGTAGAGACAGACTTATGTGTTTTGCTGTCGTACTCATATATGTATGTAAGTACCGACCTACAGTTATAGTAGTTACTTAACGAGACAGATTTATTTATTTTTGTCTGTCGTTCTTAAATTATGTATGTAACCTACAGTTAGTCGTGCTGCTGAATTTAATTTCCAACTAGGCAAACAGTAATCAAATTAACCTATTGTATTTATACTTCCTTGAAAGATGTAGCAGAAATAATACGCCTACGATTTGCCAAATTCATTACTTCATACATCACAACCTGACAGATGCAGTTAAGTTAACCCTTTGATCATCCAATTTTAATTTAAACTCTACGACGTAAGACTAAAAGTCGACTTCATACTGCAGGTTTTCGTAACGCGTGAGGTTTGCGGGGAAAATCGTTTGATTTAATTTTAATGGAGTACGCCGCAACAATGTTGCATCGTGCAGATTTAATTCGATTCAAGCAATTATCTACCTTAATGATATAGAATAAGGATGTAACGTAATTAAGTGACCCACCTATATGTTGCATAAGTATGAATTGTGTGTAAACGGATATTTTGTACTGGAAAATGCTCTTCATATACTAAAATTGTTTGATGGATAAAAAATATAACATTTTTATGAAATTTAATAAATTGTTTTAGCATGATTTTTTGCAACGGATTTTTGCGCATCAGCGCCACTGGCGTTGGAGACCATGTTCCTAGTTATGATTGGAGGGATCATATCTTATAGCTGTCAATGTCAAACCGCGCGAAACGTGATGGCTGCCTTTGGCATGGCCACTAATGCCACTAATCTTTGGTATAGGCAAACTAGCGCACAGCCCACCTGATGGTAAGTGGTCACTGCGGCCCATGGACACCGAAATCCTATGATCCCCCATTAAAAAACCATAACATTTCGAATGCGTGCCTACCCTGAGGCCTAAGATGGAATGCCTCTGTGCCAGAAATTTCACCGACTGCCTTAACCCTCTACCGGAACACAACAGTGCGAGCACTGCTATTTGGGGGCAGGTTAGCGGGGAAAGACGAAGGTACCCCCCGGACGGACCTAGGCACCAGGCCCTACCACTAAGACGCCGTAACCCCTATGGTCTAGACTTACCTACGATCTCGTTTCCATCTTTGCCTCCTTGTCTCCAGGTCCCGACATCCCTGGGTTCCTGCTGCAGCCGTTCCGGAAGCCGAAGCGGATCCGGACAGCCTTCAGCCCCTCGCAACTCCTCAAGCTGGAGCATGCCTTCGAGAAGAATCACTACGTCGTCGGAGCTGAGCGCAAGCAGCTTGCCCAAGCGTTGAGCCTCACCGAGACTCAGGTTTGTGCTTTTTACTGCTATACCTGACTTTTTTACTGCTATGGTAGTCATAAACGAGCTGTTGCTATTGCACGCGACTTAGGCTGAGCTGATACAAGCACAGTTGACGGACTCCTGCTCGTTAAATATGGCCGCCGAGCTGTCATTCCATACAGAAACGTCATTCTGTCCCATAGTAAAATATTTAACGTTAACGGACGGTTTGAATCAACCCACCCTTATGCGCGTAATCATTAAAATGTAACAGTCACGTTTTTTCGTTGCTTAAGGAACCTACATGCCAAATTTCAGCTCCCTACGGCCAGTAGTTTCGCCTTGTACATACCTTGTCATAAGTCAGTCAATCAGTAACGGAAGAGTTTTATAAGTAGGTACACTAGCTTTTTGCCCGCGACTTCGCCCGCGTGGAATTCGGTTATCGCGTTCCCGCGGGAACTATGCGCGGTAGCAAGACATTAAAACTTTAAAAAAAAGATGAGTATTTGGCCAAAAAATTATTGTCTTTATTTAAATAAATATAAAGGTCTATATCGCCGAAGATCCACTTTGTATGTAAATGTGACACGTAGAAAGTTCACAAAATGTCATCTTAATTCTCTTATCGCTGGCTGCCAACAATACTTGAGACCATTAAAAAAGAAAAAGGATCATAGACAAATACGTTATGGCCGCGGGGCGTCATTAAATTGTCTTCAGGGTAGATATGGTGTTAAGATATTTGTAACGGCGATTAAAAATATATCAAATGGATAAAATTGACCTTTAAATGTACAGGGTTGATCATTTACATGGGTTATTCATGATGTGAGAATCGAAATATTTCATTTGCGGATATAAATTGATTAAATCTCATTGGTATTAGATAGGTACTATTAGGTCCTTACATATGAAATTGGCGTTTGGCGAACTGGCAACTTTGATTCAAAATATGTGGCGTTCGGCTAGGAATTCCAAATTCAAATTTATTTCAAATTTAAGACCATGTATTTCTGTGTTCGAATTACGAAATTTATTTGTTATCGCGTCATTTGTTTTTCTTTCACATCGTTCTGTTCACAATATGGAGAACTTAAAATATCGCTATATTTACGAATATGAGTTTCACCTCGGCACTAGTGCTGCAGAAACGGCTCGTAGGATTAACAATGCGTATGGGGAAGCTACTGCAAAAGAAAATACGGTACGTTATTGGTTCCAACGTTTCCGTTCTGGAAATTTTGACCTACAGAACAAGCCTCGTGGACGGCCGGAGACACAAGTTGATAACGAAGAATTAAAAGCAATTGTGGAAGCAGATCCATCGCAAACCACGTCAGAGTTAGCGGCAGGCTTCGGTGTGAGTGATAAAACCATTTTGATTCACTTGAAACAAATTGGAAAAGTGAAAAAACTTGAAAAATGGGTACCGCATGAATTGAGCGACGCAAACAAAGAAACACGCGTCGAGTGTTGCGTTTCACTTCTCAACCGGCACAATAATGAAGGCATTTTGAATCGTATCGTTACTTGTGATGAAAAATGGATCTTGTACGACAACCGGAAACGTTCTTCACAATGGTTGAACCCAGGTGAACCAGCCAAATTCTGCCCGAAACGAAAGTTGACTCAGAAAAAGGTACTGGTAAGTGTCTGGTGGACTAGTGCCGGTGTCATCCATTACAGTTTCTTAAGATCTGGGCAAACAATCACGGCTGATGTGTATTGTCAACAATTGCAAACGATGATGGAAAAGCTAGCCATTAAACAACCCAGACTGGTCAATCGATCTAGCCCACTGCTGCTTCAGGACAACGCTCGACCACATACGGCACGTTTGACGGCCGCAAAACTACGGGAGCTGCGACTGGAATGTCTTCGACACCCACCATACTCCCCGGACCTTGCTCCAACTGATTACCATTTTTTTCGGAATTTGGACAACTTCATGCAAGGAAAAAAATTCAATTCTCACGAGGCTGTCCAAACGGCCTTCAAAGATTTTATTGATTCTCGCTCACACACTTTTTTTAGTAAAGGAATCAATGAACTACCTTCGAGATGGCAAAAGTGCATAGATAGCCATGGTACATACTTTGACTAAATAAAAAAATAGTTTCATAAAAAAAAATCGTTTTCATTTCTGCCATATGAAACGCCAATTTCATATGTAAGGACCTAATATAAACTACCCGTAGACAATACAGTTTATAATTAAACTACTAAACAATTTACACTATCAATAAAGAATACTATTATATAAATTTTACTAATTTGACAAACCCCAAACTACACTGATATTATAATCCCCACTTGCACCAAACCGCTAACATCGGGTTAGCCTCTTAACCCACGTCAAACTCATACAAATATATCTGCTTGGAGCACGTGGGGCTTAGAGTAACAATGCCATTGATTTTAATGGCAATACTGACAATATTAATTACAAGGCGATGCCCGCGACTTCGTTCCGCGTAGTACTAGAAGATGTTCCCGATGATAATAGTATCATATCATATAGATGGTTATAGTTATAGAAGTATTGAAAAACTGGTTTGACCCGTGGAAAACCCGTTCCCGAAAATATCGGAATAAAAGTATCCTAATGTTATTCCCAGGGTCTCAAACTATCTCCATGCCAAATTTCATCCAAATCGGTCCCGTCGTTGCGACGTGAATGAAAGGACAAACAAACACATTTTCACATTTATAATATTAGTATGGATAGTATGGATTACAAACATTGATAACTATAACGAACCAGCGGCCTATTTTTTTCCTAAATTATGCAGGTTATTAAAATAGATATCGCTCAAGGCATTTTTTTCCATATGTACTCGTAAGTACTTTAAATTGATTCATACTTTGCATATGTTTTTTTAATTTTTGGCTGAATAAACGTTTTCATAAATGTCCCATCCTGTATAATAGCTGTACAACGTCGGGATAGCGGAATGGCAAAAGGCTTTAACAAAACTAAGTATTCGTAAATGACTCAATTTTGTCAGAGGATTAATTGAGCTGACATTTGCGAAGCTTATAATGATGATAATGATTAACTTATTTCCATATGAAATTACGTGTTTAATGCTTTTAAAGATGCAATCGTTGTTTCGTTTGCTAGTGCAATTTTAACCTAAAGACTGACAAACAAAGGCATAAAATTCGAACGCAACAAAAATAAATTTAGCAAGTTGCGTTGTTTTTTCATTGTTGGCCATGTATTAGTTTGCCATGTTATAATTTATCTTGTAAAGTTATTGTAATAATTCATACAAAAAGAGACACAACAAACTAGCCGTTTACGTCCCACTGCTGGGCACATGGCTCCCGTGACGAGAAAGTTTGGGTAAAAGAGGTGAGGGCTGGATATCAACCCTTACCAGAATCGGTCCCGTGGTTTAAGCGTGAAGAGGTAACAGACGAACAGGCAGAGTTATTATTGCATTTATAATATTAGCATGGATTTAAGATCTATACACACCAGGCTCTACCACATAACAAAACCTTGTGAATAGGTTTTGCTCTAGCATCTACATAACATTGGTAGGTACTCTAAATGTCTTACTAATGAATCACCACCTACTACTACTACAGCCTATTTGCGTCCCACTGCTGGGCACAGGCCTCCTCTCATCACGAGAGAGTTTTGGGCTATAGTCCCCACGCGAGCCCAGCGCGGATTGGGGACTTCACACACATCTTTGAATTACTTCGCAGATGCGTGCAGGTTTCCTCACGATGTTTTCCTTCACCGAAAAGCACATGGTAAATTCAAATTGAACTTCGCACGTAAGTAAACTTAGAGGTGCGAGCTGGAATCGAACCCCCGACCCTCGGCATGAGAGGCGGTAGGTCGAACCACTAGGCCACCACGGCTTTTTAATGAATCACCAACCTTGTAGCGATTTCTCTAAAACTAAACTAAACGTAACTATATATAATTAATCGTTCGGAAACCGCGTACGAACAAAGAAATCGGTTTAAATGTATCAGTTGAACTAATTGCGAGCAACTGACAAAAAAATGATTTAATCATTCGATCATTAGCGTTGCGCATGCGAGTAGAGGTTGCAAAAACGACGATTAAGACACAGTTTTATAAAGAGCGTCATTATGGGTTAGACGCTGATGGTGGTTACCTTTAATTTTGTGAAATTAACATGATGACCCTTTACTTTACACTGTTAACAATATCACAACTTACTTGAATATACACCTACCTATTAGCTTCCGTAAGTATCTCATGCAACAAAATTGAGATTTGACTAAATCAATTTTGTTAATATTGGCCAAATATGCGATCAAAATGCGAATTCATAACCATAAAGCACTGCGGACCTTTTGATTCTCTAATCTACTCATCTTCTAATTAAGAAAATGTTACGTTTATGATCAAAACCTTGTGTTTTGAATTTTGACAAAGAGTAACAAACACGTCAAAACAATTATCTAACTAAATATGATAAATAGGTGATATGGCTTATGTGCGAAATTCAATTTGAATTTACCACTGAGCTTTTCGGTGAAGGAAAAAATCGTGATGAAACCTGCACGCATCTGCGGAGTAATTCAAAGATGTGTGTGAAGTCCCCAATCCGCGCTGGGCTCGCGTGGGGACTATAGCCCAAAACTCTCTCGTGATGAGAGGAGGCCTGTGCCCAGCAGTGGGACGCAAATAGGCTGTAGTAGTAGTAGGTGGTATAAAATCACTTTTATTGAAACTCATTGCCGCTGAATGAAGTCATCCATATACAGGGTAAAGCAAAACGTTATGACGATATTTTACCCACATAATCAGATTAATCAGCCATAGATTCTAGGCATGTTTTTTAGGTTTTTATTTTTTGTTGACTTGGCATTTTTTTTTGTATTGCCCAGTATGGGCTTCAAAGATGTGTGTGCAGTCCCCAATCCGCACTGGGCCCGCGTGGGGACTATAGCCCAAACCCTCTCGTGATGAGAGGAGGCCTGTGCCCAGCAGTGGGACGCAAATAGGCTGTAGTAGTAGTAGTAGTAGTAGTAGTAGTATGGGCTTAATGGTGTGAGTGATACCTGAATCCCGTAAATTTTTTTTTACCAACTCGAAAATGTTTAAAAATCTAAAAAACATGCTTAGAATCGATAGCTGATTCTGTGGGTAAATTTCGCCATTTGTACATATTTTTTTTCTTGTGCAAAAAGTTCAAATAAATATATAAATAAAATATCGCCACAACGTTTTGCTGGACCCTATATGTATGTATATAAAAATGAATTGACGTGTGTTAAGTCTGGCTAAGGCTCGAGAAGAAGTGGCAATTATTTATTTATTTAAACATCATTGCACATACAAAATGTATACAATTAGCGGACTTAATGCCTGAAGGCATTCTCTACCAGTCGACCATAAGGCCAAACAGAAAGAAAAATGAGTGATGTATTATTCCCTGTGATGCAGGGAACGTTTAGAAAGAAAAAAAAATAGGAAAAATCTAAAGGAACACCTAAAAAAAACAACTGCATGGGAATCGATCGCCTTCGGGAGATACGAAGTTCATCAGGGCAACTAGTGCTGTATAATTTCCGTGTCTCTGATATAGCTAGCTGAATTTTTACTTTTTCCGCTTTTTGCTGACGCTACCGATAACCGAGTACTTAGTTAATGTCGGGTGTGTCCGGCAGTGCTGCCCCAGTTCTAGGCTATTAGGTTTTTACACAATAGCAACATTGATTAGTGCTATACTACTACTACTACTGCAGCCTATTTGCGTCCCACTGCTGGGCACAGGCCTCCTATCATCACGAGAGGGTTTGGGCTATAGTCCCCACGCGGGCCCAGTGCGGATTGGGGACTTCACACACATCTTTGAATTACTTCGCAGATGCGTGCAGGTTTCCTCACGATGTTTTCCTTCACCGAAAAG
This sequence comes from Aethes cnicana, assembly GCA_963971205.1. Lineage (NCBI taxonomy): Eukaryota > Metazoa > Arthropoda > Insecta > Lepidoptera > Tortricidae > Aethes > Aethes cnicana. The sequence continues at coordinate 8,630,854 of OZ020294.1, forward strand.
CTCAGTGGTAAATTCAAATTGAATTTCGCACATTAAGTAAACTTAGAGGTGCGAGCCGGAATCGAATCCCCGACCCTCTGCATGAGAGGCGGTAGGTCGAACCACTAGGCCACCACGGCTTCAGTGATATACTAGCAAAGAATATTTAATAGTAGGTACTACATACAGAATGGCCACGGAATCACCCGCCTGAATCTAGCCGGCGCGCAACTCGCCCTTACCGTCACTTGTTTCATCCATTGACTATAGGTATATAATAAGTAATAACATATGGACGAACAGTGCCTAACAGAATATGTCAAAATATATGGAGCAAACTGACATTAGAAAATACGTTCCAATATGCTAATAACGCCTCTTCGCCAACGAAGGCCAAACGGGTGCCCGAGCTGTTCGGGCACCCGTTTTGACGGGGCCATTTTTCTCCGGCTGATTGTGAATCCTTACTTATAATATATTAATTATTTCATCTGGAGATGGAGAGTGGATCATTGGCCCGCAAACATTTACAAGTGTACAGAGTCCTCGCCCGTAAACATTGACACTTCATTTGCATTGTGTTCGAAATCGTGCTTTTAAGTATAGGCCGTGTCCGCCGTGTGATACTATTAGCCCGGGCTGCATCAAGCAACTTAATCGACCCATCATCGTTAAATATGGCCGCCGTGATCTATAGAGAATCGTTTATGTATTTAGTACCTACATATGTGAAACGAATTACATTATTACGAAATACAAGTGAAAACTGAATAACGTCTTGCCCTTTGTGGTAAATTTCAATGCACTTTACCGTAATTATTTCAAATTATATTATTAACAAAATTATTAACCTGCTTCCTATCCCCTCCTTATATTTTAAGCTTATTTTATATTTTTATAAAGTCACATAATTGTGACAATTATTACGTAATTAGGCAACAGATGGCGGTTCATTGCGTGACTATTATAAAAATAAATTATCAAGTTGACTTATTTGTAAAAACTTTTATCGTAATGTTTTATATATTTAATGTTGAAAATATGGAGTCAAATTACTGTCTCTTAAGGCTTAGACGTATACAATACTACAGATAACTTCATTATTATCTCGTAACTTATTATACAAGATACGAGATAATAATGAAGTACTAAAGCCGTGGTGGCCTAGTGGTTCGACCTACCGCCTCTCGTGCAGAGGGTCGGGGGTTCGATTCCGGCTCGCACCTCTAAGTTTACTTATGTGCGAAATTCAATTTGAATTTGCCGCTGAGTTTTTTGGTGAAGGAAAACATCGTGAGGAAACCTGCACGCATCTGCGAAGTAATTGAAAGATGTGTGTGAAGTCCCCAATCCGCACTGGGCCCGCGTGGGGACTATAGCCCGAACCCTCTCGTTATGAGAGGAGGCCTGTGCCCAGCACTGGAACGCAAATAGGCTGTAGTAGTAGTAGTAAATAGACTCGTAACCGCTGACTTATTCTATTTAACTCACCAAATATGGGATTGTTATGTATGTCTTTAGGGTCACCGTGAACGAGTATCTTTATTCCACCATAACTAGGTACTTTTATATATGTACTTTTTCTTGAAACATAAGTGCGACAATGTCAGCAGAACAGTTTTCCATAATAGCTAAATAAGTACATACATGAAACCAGAGGTCGTCATATGTTCGTCAATGGATCCAGCTGACATAATTATATTGTACAACATATTACAGCTGCTGAAATAAGTACAGGGCAATATTAACGTCCATTATAATAAAAAACTTACTTCCTTACATACATTAGAATACATTAGGAATTGTTCTTTTCTTGCCTAATTATCATGACGTTGGTATATAATAGACATGTCGTAGTTTTTCTCGCCGCGCGGACGCAACAGAAGCGTTAACCGCTTGATAATAAGTAGGTAATAAGGCATTAACACTAAATTGACGGCGGCATGCAATTGAAAATTGCTTTTTTTACGCTTTAGATAGTGGGTTCGTGAAGTTTTTTTTTACAAATGTTGCAGTATCTTTAATATCCTATTCATATTGTAAAAGTGAAAGTATATTTGTTGAATGGATGTTTGTAACTACTGAACCAAATTCGATGATGTACTTCTACTTAATTTACTTATACCAATTTTCTTTATTTTTCACCAAGATTAAAAAAGAACATCAATTAGATGACCTAGTTGCATTTGTAGTAATTTTGTTGTTACTAAAACTATAAAGAATTAAATTAATCCTTGACAACTTGTAATATATGTAGGACCTTTCCGTATTGCGCTAGTTATTTTTTAATGATGTGTTAAGAATACGATGTTTTCTATTGTAACAAGAAATGCGTATTTTGTCTAATTAGTATAGCTTCCGGCTTTAGCATGCATGCGATCGCTAATATGTCGGATTTGCCGTGTCGAGTAATTGAGCCGTGCCAGATACCATTCACGCAAACTGATTATGCGAATCTGTTATCGCACTTGTGTATAATTGGCATATGAACTTTCCGCCTTTACTTTACTCGGTGACTTTTCATTATCAACTAGTTGTTGCTGTCCTACTGTAGGACTTTGTCTTTTATAACCTACATATAACAATACATAATGTTATAATATAACGTAGGTACACATTTACCCTTAAGGGTACTGTTTTGTTTTTAATCTATTTTCTCCGATGCAGCAGTTACAGGGTAATTTTATACGATTAAGTAAATTACCACCAGCCAGTGCTATCAAGATAAAATGTTTGCGTACATAATTCGATTATGGAACGTTCTTCGATCATGTTTGAATTAGATTTTTTTAATAGTTTCAAAGTGGCCAGCTATTTACAGCTGGCCAGTCATATACAATATTCAATAAGTTTTTTTTTCAATGTGATGGATGGAACATAAGCATTCATTGATTCAAATAAATTTAGTTTCTTTAGGTTTTACCTAGTTATATACTTACTACATAGATAAAAACTGTTCTAGTTTAGTTTCATTTATTTAAATAAAAAAACAATCGCACCTAAGGTTCATATTAATAAACGTCTATTATTTCCAACAAGGAGGCGATATTTTTTGTATTTCCATATATTTATGGTATTGACTTCAATCAGATTAAAATGTGATAATATTCTTTATAATCAAAGTGGTTTTTATGTCCATATAAAAACTAAATGTAGGGAAAATACAAACATGGCAAACAGTTGTAAATTGACTGTATTAATGTCAAATGACATGACATTGGACGCCTTTACTGGACTGTTACAAGGCAAGTGTAGTTTATTTTATTTTATTTGCACGTATATTATTCTCTATTAATAAAGGAGCTTAGGGATGTTACGTTCAAATCGTATTTAGGTATAATAAAATATTTACAAATACCTTACCTGCAAATGTATCTATACGATCTGAAAATGATAGTGAATAATTGAAAATTGTGGACCTGGGCGGGACACATTGCTAGGATGGATGTGGGTCGCTGGACTCGAAGAGTCCTTGAGTGGAGGCCCAGAGCCGACACTAGAGGCTGTGGCAAACCCCACAGCGCAGGGTCGATGACATCAGACGACATGGAGGCCGGGACTGGATGAGAAGGGAGCAACGGCATTGTTCTCAACTCAGATAAAACTCAATTAATGATAATTCACTCACCATACTTAATTCCCAAAAATCAGTCTGCTCCCATCTATACACACCAATTATCATGTTTTCATAATAATTTAGCATCATGTAAATGTAAGCCTTTAGAACGCGTAAATTCTGTAACTTATCTCGGTATGAAAATAGATGTTAATTTCTCCTGGTCAATACATATAAACTATTTATGTGATAAATTAAGGATCTTATTAGGTAAATTTTATCATTTAAGCTTTAAAGTTCCTATGAGCACTCTCAAGTGTCTCTATATGTCATTAGTAGAGTCAATTATAGGTTATGCGCTTGATTGCTACGGACTAACTTTTAAAACTAATTTGGACAAAATAGAAAAATTCCAAATTCGATTTTTGAAACTTCTTGTTAATAAAAAAGTAGCTAGTAAATGTAAAGATAACCCTTCAAAACTTTTCAAAATATGTAAAATCCTTCCGGCCAGTTACAAACATAAATACTTATTAGCAGTTAATCAACACGGAAATCAAGAGTATAACCTATGCAAAACTAGTCACGGTCACGACACCAGGTCGACAGCTGCGGGCAAGTACGACGTCCCCAGGATCAACAACTATTATGGCGACAGAACTGTCAATAAACGCTTACCATATATATTGAATAACGTGCCTGCAGTTATCCGACATGAAAAGAATAAAAATAAATTCAAAAGATTATTAAAAAAACATTACTTTGATATTATATAAAAACTTATCCTAATATTAATATTAGTATATAGCCTAGTAATTAATGGCTAAGATAATAATGTATAATTGATTAATATTCGTGATCCCGCAGTCAAACTGTACTCCAGTTTTGTGGGACTATTTTTATTCATTCAATTGTATTTGTTCTCAATAAATAAATAAATAATAAATAAGACTGACGAGAGTGGAAACTAAGGGAAGAGGCATAGGTACATCCAAGAATGGATACTTATGAGGTCACCATGATGATGAATTGAAAATTGGTATTTTGAAAATTCTCATACATATTACGTAGGTACAGTCGAGTTCATTAATATGTGTACACTTCTGGACCTTATTACAACGTGGTAAGGTGCAAGAGTGTGTATATATTGGCGAACTCGATTGTACATAAACTCACGCTTGTTTCCCGTCGGGATAGGCAGACACCATAAAACGCCACTTGCAGGGATGTTGGATGTTGTATGTCAAAATATTTGGAGCAAACTGACATTAGAAAATACGTTCCAATATGCTAATACCTAACGCCTCTTTATAGCGAAGGCCAAACGGGTGCCCGAGCTGTTCGGGCACCCGTTTTGACGGGGCCATTTTTCTCCGGCTGATTGTGAATATTTGGGAAAGTTTATATAAGTAAGATCGTTAGGCTTTCTCGAATAACGACTTCACACTGCAGAAGATCTCATTATACTTAAACCATGTAGGTATAAAGTTAAAATTCTGATTGGACCTATCTGTAAAATAGCCTATTTTATCAAGCAGCCTCAGATAAGCTCTCATTGGAGACACATTCCACATTACCTAAATTCCTCCCTTTCATAAACCCCATTACACCTAAAGTGTACCCTCTTCCCCCTTACCCCGCGCATGCGCGGAGCATTAGCCCCCCTGGAGGTGGCAGATGAGGAATGGAGGGGGGGACTATGTATCAAGAAAGGGTACGCTTCGTGAAATATATGTATGTAGATAATATAGTCGGTTTGTGAATTCGAGATTAAGTAGTTAGGCTTTTTTTTGTAAGAAAGTATAATCAATTTGCTTATTTAAAAAGTAAGTTTTAAAAACAAGAAATAAATCATTACAGCGTGCGTTAATTGAAACATTCCTACGTAAAATTTAGTTTATTTTTATTTTATTGACCGTCCGTTTCGACCTCGAATTAGAAAACTGAGTACAGTCAGCAGCAGAAGTAGATAAGCTGTCCAGGTGTTCAAAATGACCTACACACGCACTTAACGTCTTATGAATAAGGTCATGTACAGGCGTGGAAGAAGTAAGGTAAACTTAGAATGACAACCATCAAAGAAATCAGCGTACGCCCGAAATTAGTGTTAAATAGACATTCAAATTGTTGACATAGGTATTCAAATTGTTGTAATAATTGAAGAATTTCTAGTGTATAATAATTTTTGCATGACTACTTTTTGTCGAGATGTGCTGACACTTGCAATTTTTTCTTATCATCTTATTTTACCATGTCTCAAGCAAATAAACTATTTCATTCATTCATTCAAATGCGATAATAGATGTCGCTGCCTGCCTGCATACAAATTTGAACTCCATGTAGATGACATCTAGATGGCGCTGTGCAGGCGAAGTATGAAAATTTGAAGCTCCCTGGCTATTTCCGATGTACGCCGTAATGTAAGGAGATTGACAGTCTTATATAATTACATTGTCTCCGATACAGGATAGATTAGTGTCAAAAAAATCGTACTTAGATATCATAACTACTATGAAATCGTGTTATTAACAAATATTATGACATTTCTAATAGCATTTAATGTTTCGAAAGTTGATTGACCGATCAATGGCTTGCATATCGGTAAAAAATATAATAAAATACTTCCTCCGGAAACGAAGCGATCAAAGGCAATCAAAATCATCAAAAAAGGTCGAGTATTTTTTAATGACGACCGTGTGCCGTTATTATCATTCGCCAGCGTCTCCAATGGAAAGCTAGGAGTTAAAAAATAGCTCTCAAAAAGCAACATTATCCGCGTTTTTAGATAGATAAAATTGACAAATAAATACCAAAGAAGACAAAGCATTTAATTTTTATACGTGTTATATTATATATATCGTAGCTCTTTTTCTTAGTTGCGCTTTTAATAAACATTAAAGTAAATATACCATAGGTATCATTGTAATAAATAATAATTATTATTATTCAGTAAGTAAGTTTACAATATTAAATTAATACACTAGGCGTTATGATATCTTAATTTACTGACATAGGTATAATAAAATAATCTAAATGCGGCGAAAACATTACCTACTTATGTGCCTGAGCTAGGAAAATCCTGTGTTTCGGGCAGAAGAGGGATTGTGATGTTGACTGTTGAATTTTCGTAGTAATACTATATGTATAAGCTCTATGGCCGGATTGAGAACATCGAAATCCATTTTGCACCAATGAAGTTGCAATCAAATTGCAAAAGGAAACAATTTTGAAAAAGTTCTAGCATTCCAAATTTGAAACGCCATCAGTACCTACTGCAACTACTGCAAGCGCTTAGCGTTGCGTTGCTGCAAAAAACTCAATTACGTATTTTAAGGGAATTCAGTAATAATCCATACTGATGATATTATAAATCGCTTCTTCTCGAGCGGTGGGTCTGGGAGGCGCTGGTAAATTCATTTCTGTTAATTCATTTAAAAGTGACGTGTAAATGTGCCCAGATGTGGCCTATTTGCTGAATAAATATTTTCATTTTCATTTTCAAATGCGAAAGTAAGTCTGTCGGTCTGTTACCTATTCACGCTTCAACCGCGGGACCGATTTGGATGAAATTTGGCATGGAGATGCTAAGAGTCTCGGGGAAGGACATAGGCTACTTGTACTCTTTATCCCTTGAAAAAAAGGCATAGTTCCTTCGGGAACGCGATAACTGAATTCTACGCGGGCGAAGTCGCGGGGCGAGCAGTAGTGATGTTATTTTTCTAAATCGAAACCGGAGGTTTCAAATGGCAGCAAGCCGGGTAGTAGCATCAAATGTGATCCGGAAATAGTCGGATATCCGGTTTTCCTCCACCGGAAATGGACACGCGCCACATTGTACGTTCGACCGGATCTGTTTTATGACTTGCGTTTGGTGATTATTGATTATCAATTGTCATTTTAAAGACTGTAATCTTATTATTTATCTTATACTTTAAATATACTTTAAACGTGCTAATCTATTACTAATACTAATAATAAAGTTTATAGAAGAAGTCGCGTCTGAAACTTAAACATTAAAAGAAACTATCAAGTCGAAGGGGCTATATAATAAACGATACTGAACACAAAATAACGATTTTTAGAAAAATTGGCTGTATGTATGTAGGTATGTCCGAATTTAACTCGAAAACTACTTTACGAATTGCAACAAAACTAGGTATGGGGGTAGTTTATAACTCTGGTTAACGTATAGGCTACTTTATATCCCGGAAAAAAGCATAGTTCCCGCGGGAATGCTATTAACGAATTCCACGCGGATGAAGTCGCGGGCAGAACCTAGTCTTGTATATTTCTCTGTTTAGTTATTTCTATATTTATTCATCTAAGCGATCTCAGAAACGGCTCTAACGATTCGGACGTAATTAAGAAAATAGGGGTTTACGGGGGCGATAAATCAATCTAGATAGGTGTCATATCTGGAGAAACTCGGTTTTAGCCATTTTTACCCGAGCAAAGCTCGGTCGCCAAATTCCTGGTTTTAGTAACTCTTATTATTCAGGCCTAACTAAACATTAGGCCATAGATAAGACCAAAGATAACGTAGACCATAGATAATCCAGCTCTAGCGCTAATTCAAACCGGAAACGGGGGAAACGCGAGCTTTCCACTTCCGGGACGCTATCTCTATGCTTTATGGTGTCTTACACTACAAGTTTGTATACATATGCAACGCAACATGTGTAAGTATTGTAACTGTGTAATCTTGTTTTACTTTACATTTGTAACTCTGCTGTGTGTAAGTGTGAGTTGATTCATGCTTAGTTGACATCCCATAGTAAAATATTTAACGTTAACGTTAACTTTAACGGACGGTTTGTATCAACCTACCATAAGTAAATGTAAAATATACTTAGGTATGTTATCTCGTTCGAGAGTAGATATTTTTTTTTCTAGATGTAAGGTAACTTTAGGAAATACTTATTTTTTATATAGTCAGTCAGGCTTAAAATCTTAACAAATAAAGTTATTACTATAGGTATTTTAATACATGTAGGTAAAATTCATGAAATTGAAGCACCAACCTGACTAGACGACTTCTGGGGATACATATTGGTTCTATGTTTTATGAATTATGACATATACTTAGTGGAAACACGCTAAATGACAGCCGTTTTAGAATAAACTAAAAAGACATTTATAAGTAACTAAGCCCATGTTTATGATGATTCGATTTGTATTTAAGCATGAAACAAAACTTCCATTACAACATACTTAACGATATCCAATTAAAGTCCATGCAATTCCAACATCAGTACAATATCCCAATCAGACCTTAACAACTTAACAACATTCATTAAAAGAAAATACAAAATGGCTACCAGTTTCCCCATTAATCAAACATTGCTTAACTACCTCACAAAGACATCATTATAACCAACCAAATTGATCCCCACTCTCGCTCTAACACCCGCGAATTCCTATCTCCATCTCGCGAAAATTGCAAATGGGGTTGGCCCAATTTGTCGCCCAATCTCACCCCACTCTCCCCGTCCCGTTCTCCCCTTAATGGATCGACAATAAAGTAATATACAGATAAATAGCTTTCCGTTTAAATTTCGTTCCAAATTCACGCCACTTAATTGTGTCTCCCCTTCACGGCACGGCCATCCCGCTCGCGCACCCGTCCCCGAACGTCGCGCTCCCTCTGTAATCCGTAGGGGAGCATGATCGCACATAAGTACTTAATCGCATTTCGGGGTTTGAATAGCTACCCTTTATTTATTCTGCTCTCTCGCTATTATGACGAGAATTTGCTCCCTTTTCCTATTAACGGTTGTTTGCGTAGAGTTTAGCAACGACCAGATTAAAGAGCCCCTTCCTCGTACATTTTCTATCAATTCAGCAGGCATTTTAAAATGGTCCAGTGTTTCGGCAGATGCGTTATTTACGAGTAACTCAATTAAAGTTATTGTGCGGGCGACGGTTCCGAACATTAAATTTGCATCAAACGGCTATAATTGTTTTATGGTAGTTTAAATTAGTTTTGTTGGGTTTTGTACGAGGGTGTTTTTGATGGAGTGTCGCTTTAAGCAAATGATGTGTTTCTAACGTTAATATTTAAATCATGTGATGCGATAAACTTTGAAATGTTGAATTGGAGACCGTTTTTAGAATAGCTCAGCGATTATTATACTCATTATATTTTAAATGTTATTATAAAAGCGTGCTTTGAAAGATGAATTTACTACACGTATTTACAAATTATTGCATATTATATCGGAATAATTACTACAATATGATCAATAACTACAAATTCATCCAACTGTAAATAAAATACTGCATCATGCTGTGTTAAGCAATGCCATTTTGACAACACATCTTTCTCCCATTTTATTCACAAAAACATGACTCTAAAACTATGTTAACTCACCTTTTATCAAACATCTAACTCTACCTATTCTTCGAATTCTTCCAGCGAACATGACAGGTGGCAAATCGTAAAACACCAAACAGTCCCACGGGGACCTCAATCCCCGTTTTTACATACGCATAAACACACACCAGAACCCATCAGACACTTCGACTAGGCTATTACGTGGAGGTCCCTTAGGCTGGCTCCGCATCTATCACAGGCCTCTGGGGAAACTCGGGAATGCGGGGTAAAGCTGTAATTTTGGCGCAAGTGTGGGCAATGATGGTTATGATTTGATATTACACTAATTGCAAGGGCGTTGGATGTTTCTTGTTATTAAGTATAGGTATGTGACGAATAACGTAAAGAAAGAAAGAAAAAACATTTATTTATAACGATATGACCCAAAAAGAGAGTTAAATATGTTTGGCTGCAGTGAAAAATAAAAAATAAACTGGTTTAAGGATGTTCCTACAAGTACATAATTCGTTAGTTCTTAAATTCAGTTTCATCTATTAATTCATACTAAACTGTTTTTTTGCCAACATTTCAAATTCAGATCCCTTAACCTGGTGGTACTGCATAGTTATTATTTTCTCAGTCAAAAGTTTAATCCTGTTAAAATTTCCTTTTTTAATTATTACTAAATACACGTTTCATATTCTATTTTTCCGTAGCATACAACTACAGTAAAGGCAATCCAGAGTATTTAGCGTTAAGATGTTTTAAAAAGTAATAAGAAAATATGAAGTATTTACTAATTTACGCGGAGCTATGAACTTTACTACTGCCAATTTAACTTCATCACTGAACCAATGTTTTTCACCAAGACAATAGCAGGAAAATTACGTTTTTAGTCATGAGCTTGAAGTTGCATTACCGTAACTAGGTAGCTGTAATTTTTAATGATTCCATACAGTTTCTGAAGCTATGTTTGTTAATGTTAAGTTAACCGTCTTTTAATTTTAGGACCAATTATGAGAAACAGAAAATGTAATTTGTAGAACGCTGAAAGACAAGAGTTACAGGTCGTAAAAGAATAACAATATAGACTTAATATTAGGGGGTTAGGTCTTATACTCATTATGTTCTTTAACTACCTTATTACTTTAAACTAACGTATGTACATCAGTACCTACTAAGTACTCGTAAGTATGTTGTTATAGGAAAAAAGAAAACGCATTAATAAAAAAAAGTTCAAAATTCAGGGATGCCAACGTGAAAAATTGATGTATTTGGTCCATTTCTTGTGTATGTTGTTAGGTGTATCATGCATCATTACCCGTAGGGAGGGACCGATTCCACGTCGAATTCGGTAATGTACCGTATCGATAGGGACGGACCCTTGCTAGTGACGTGTAAAAATCGGTGATTTATCTAATTTTTTAATTGATTTTGATTGGCGTGTGAAATGTCTTTATTGTGAGGGGAGTTCCTATTGGAATTAGATACGGATTTAAATAATAAATCGTTAAGTGTGTTGTAGTATGTGATATGTTGTGAAGTTGTGATCTGTATTAGATAGGTGCTTACCAAATACTGAATAGTAATTATGTCATTATTCCGTCTGAAAATTTTCATTAAGTCTAGTGTCACTCTCATATAAGATATTTCAATATCAAGCTAAAATCCATGAAGTCGACAGGTTTGGCTCAGTTGGTAGTGATCCTGCCCTCTGTTCCGACGGTCGCGGGTTCGAATTCCGATAGGACAGCTATCACATACCTACATACAGACAAGTTTTCTAAAAATCGCTTTTTTGTATTCAGTATTCCCTTGACTTGATAGTTTCTTTTAATTTTCAAGTTACAGACGCGACTTCTTCTACAGACTTATTATTAGTTGTTTATTTATTACCTACTTAAAGAAATGTACATACGCATACGTATTTGCGCAATCGGTAATACAAGTAAACTAGCAACGATTGAGAGTATAGGTATGATTTCTGAAACCCTTATCTAGAATCGGTAAATCACAAAAATAATGCAACAGTAATAAGTTATAAAATTTTCCATTACGTTTAGAAGCAATATGGCGGCGATACAGCAATTCGAAATGTCAGTAAAATATAATTCCCTGTGGATTGGCGTGAAATTGGGCGCAAAATGTTATGGCTGAAACAACCTATGAACAAGTTATAAAATTATTATTTACCTACTTTTGCTGATAGCCGGGTTAAATTGGAAATTACGCTTATGTTTTTACGGCTTTATTACTGCTTCTACAATGGAATAAACCAATAGGAACATTTACATTTAAGAATACTCTTAAAATCGTTAAGTACAAGAATGCAGTTGACGTGTATTGAAAACGGCATCTTTAGCACATAGAAATGTTACCCACTTCTTGCTGTTTGCACAAAATCCACCCCATACAGCAAAGGACTAAATACTTTCTTCAATTCTACTTACTTATGATCGCGATAGTTACATTCCGATCTCTCTAATGTAAGAACACAGCAAGGCTATTTTGCTCAAGACCGGGGCGGGGGTAATAGCCATCCAAGCAGGCACGAGCCTTAACTAGCAGGCCGAGCGGAGTCTGCGGGAAAAAGCACTCTCTGTTCCCGCAGTGAGCTCCATCGTATCCACAAGCAGCGTCCCTGAAAAAAAGAACAGACAATTTAACAACAACAATCCTCAACGGCCAGGTACATTACGTACTGCCAAAATAAACATGCATACTCTTTCGCGTGATAAATTTCTCAAACGCAACACTGGCTGGAAGCGACATGAATAGATTTCACGAGCCATTAAACACATGACAAATTGTTTTACAAAATGGCTGCCAGATTTTTACGCGGGAAATCTATTCCCCGTTCCGCGTAGTTTCGACGGCGGATTTTCTTTCAATAGCGCATGAAATACGATTAGGGGGTTACAATAGTTTTTTGGTTCGACAATCCTTTGTGAGATTGGCCAATAAATTGCTGTATTGTTATGAAAGTAATGGATCTTCTGGCTCACCCTTTCACCCCTTTGTTATTATTGGTCCCTTAAAGTAAATAGTATTTACTTCGCTCTATATTTCTTGTTCCTGTCCAATGATTAGGTATTACGAGTTAGTAGATTTTGACAGACAATAACGTTCAATTTTTTTTGTCAACAGGTAAAAGTCTGGTTCCAAAATAGAAGAACGAAACACAAACGCATGCAGCAAGAGGAAGAAGCTAAGACTGGCACGAAGTCATCGTCTTCCCACAAACCAGATGACGGCCAGTTCAACAACTCCTATGAAGAAGACGAAGAACTGATTGACATGGACATGGACGAACTAAGTGAGAGTGAGAACGAAACGTAATTTCAAAATGGACGTCAAGTGTGAACGTAAAAAGACTATCTCTATGAAGGAGTAGACGTGTAAATATCAGCGATAGATTCTATTTATTTATTATAGTTTGTGTAAATAGTTTAGTGTTAAGTGAGTATTTATTAAGGTAATGGTATCTCCAATGAATGATGTTACTGAACGCCATAAGCTTACAGCAAGTTAACACTATGTAAAAAAAGTGTGAGTCATTAAAAGTGTGTCGAACATAATCGTCCTTAACTAACCGACATGGCAAACATTGGATAAAACAAAAAGCACTACCCACTTCGACTACCAGTTGAAAGAGGCATTCATAACTAAATGAAGTTCTAACAATCATCATTGTCTGGGCTCATAAATCATCATAAAAAGTAGTCATTATAATTAAATGAAGGAAACCAAAATTTTAAAACTGTTTCAAAACGCCTTGTTAGCTCCACGAGTTATTACATAACATAATTGGTCCCATTATAATAGTTTTGGGACTAAATTAATTAAAAATGCCTGTTTGATGCGTGCTCTAGTGATGTGGGTATAATTAGAAGGTTAGATTTAAAACGCTGATACGACTGTTCCTAAACGAAAGCTGTCAATGATAGAATAGGAAAGATTACGCGCTACCACAAGTGTGAGTGAGATGGCAATATGTCTGTGATGACGGCCGCGATTATCTCTGGTCCGTAGGCCTATTATTAAGAGATGCGTTCAGAAACATATCTTGGGCTCGAATCGCGTTTCGTAATTGCTCGCGACGTGCCCAAATTGTTTTTAAACTGTTGACGATTGTTCTCTACGGCTATTTGTCTATTCGTTCGGAATTCAAGATACAATCTCCTCCGATTAGATTGGCTTGTTAGTGCTTTCACGCGTCAGTTTCGTGGTGATGGCACACCTGCTTTTATTACAAATTACTACGGTGATTCCGTGTACGTGTTGGAGTTTTAATTAGTATAAAAACATAATAGTTGGAATTTAATTCTACTGTCATAACATTTTTTATAATCTTTATAAAGTTTTTTTCACGGGATTTAAAACTTTTTCAAATTGCACACCAAGTAATGTTGATTTGAGAACGTACTTGCCGTGCTCCTGTTTCTAAACGCTGACCTAAACAGTCCAGGTGTGTATTCCAGCGGGAAAAAACAATTAAAAGCCACCGATAACCAGGATTGTTAATGAATCGTTTAATTCAATACCAGCGAGCGTGGCGGGAACGTCGCCGGCCGTAAAGCTGGTAGCATTGTTCGCGTACAATTAAAAAGTAAACTTAATTGGTCGAGAGAACAAGCGCGCGAGGTGACCACTTGGGCTGGAACTGGAATTGGAAGACTTTTTAAAAGTTGCCATGTTAAAAAAAATAGAATAAAATCCAGGCAATAATGCATCCTTGTAGGTATTATTCGTTTTATCTGCAGTAATATGTTGCTTACTTTATATTTGATAAATCATGACTTAGGTATAACAAGAAAAGACAGCGTGAAATCTATGCCACAATGGATTTTCTGGATCCGTTTTAGCTGTAGTGACCAACCGAAAAACACTATATTTTTGCGTGTAAATAAGCATTGGATTGATTTACAAGTTCAAAGGCTAATAAAAACCATTGTTAATATAATTAGTAATTCTCAAACATAACCTGAAAACGTAACCTTTTGGCCACTGTAGCCATAATGTCGATTATAAGGTTAATTTGTATTTTGCCTTTCCGTCTTTTGTTCCATTGATTTACGATCGAGTGTCGGATTCTTGCTGAATCGATTTACTTTCCATCGATTTAAAACATCGGTAAAATTGCATCGGTAAAACACTGGTATTCAGTTATTCGTGTGGTAACACTGTGTTTTTTTTTAAATGGTTTGTTTGAGGCTAATGAACGAGATTTTACAGCCGAAAATGTTTTACTGCTGGCTGGTTGGACGGTTGAGTTTTTTGTTTCGTTATTTATGTTACGTTTGAAATTCGAAATGATTATGTTCTTGGGTTTTTGTAAAATTCAATGGTTAATAGCGCTTGTAATGGTTTTGTGTACGGTGGTTTTTAAAACTTTTGTTATTTTATTCTTTTTTTTTTTCAAATAAATGGAAAAATCGTGTTGAGGTATATTTCTAGTCCGTCTCGTTGGAAAATTACGAATAATGAACTTTTTTAATTAGCAGCAGCGAGACTTAGCAGCCTCGGCTAATCAGCCATCTTTGCAATTAATGAAAGAATTAGCAAGTATTGTTTTTAATGAGCGCGCCATTTTGATCGGTGCCTTTCCATTTTCAAAACAATTAACCGTCGGCCGGTTTAATTCGTTTTTATTCATTAAGTGATTCCGATTATCGGCCATGTCGGTAATTAACGATTATACGCCATTTTTAATTACTCGAGCATTGATTGCCTCTAATTCAGTTATTACTGAGACATTATTCTAACTTATTTGCCTGGCAGCGAGGAAAATACTACCACCGTAATCGGTAAAATGGAAATATTCTCAAAGTCCACGCTCATTTTATTAAATGAAACCTATATTCGATCTAAGTAACACTTTATTGTATTTTTCGCAATAGTTGGTAAAAAAAATAACCAATGACGCTCTGCTTGTTGCCAAAATTATTTACAGCAGAAAATTATAAGGAGCAACGTAACTATTGTTTGGTTTTTATTGCATTAGATAAGTATACTTAAAGTTTTCTATTTCCATTACTGCATGCATACTTGAATTTCATAGATCATATTTTGTGTAATTATTTGAATTTCACAGGTCATATTTTGTATGTGAAAGTAAAGTGAACGAAAACATTTCTCTGATAACTTATACTGAACATTGTTATTGGCTTCCATTATGAAATTATTACACAGGTATCATAATAATTATTTGTATTTGCTAAATTTTCCTTGCTTTCTTAGAAAAATGTATACTTGTACATTCAGTAAAATTGAGGAATTATTGAAAACAGCGAAATATTTGAAAGTTATTTGCGATTGACTTAAGTATCTAAGTTTGTAAATTGTGGTTGATGTACAATACAATACAATACAAATACACTTTATTGAACACCAAAAAACAATTACACAAGTAAATACAATTAACAAAGAAGAAGGGTGACAACAGGCTGTACCTACTAAGTGTCGAATCAGTTTACTATAAAAGTGAATAAAACAAACGCTTATAGTCGTTGAACGCCGGAAATTTTGTTTATGTGGAAAACATGCTTGTCTGTTAATTAATTCAAGCCTTTTAAAGCGAGATAAATCAGTGTCGCTGTAAAGGTAAAAGACGAGACATATGTATGATACATATTATATTTATAGTGTACTTGTACATAAGTTATAGTAAAACTCATTCATTGGAGAATGTTACCTGATATCGAAATTATCAAGAACGGCTTGCATTTTTCGGAAAAAAATGATATTAACCTTTAGTACTTAGAAATATCAATACAAGGCTCAATATGTATATGTAACTAGCCCTAAGTCAGTTCCTTTAGTTTAAATATATGTGAAATAAGCCTGAATGACTGTTTTTTTTACTAAACCCAGTATTATTGACTATGACTTGTAACTTGTAAGCAATCTTGCTTAGCTGACCGAAGGATACAAATATTAGGTCAATAGTTTAGGCTGTCTTTATAGGCCGTTCCTATACCCAGCTCAGCCGTCACTGTCACTTGTGCAACGAGTGAAAGAGAAAACGCTACGCACAGAACGCCCGTTTTAGTTAGTTTTTAACACGTTTTAATTTCTATAAAAAAACCGTCTAAAAACTTGGCATTTATAAAGCTGTCAATGTATGCATATAATATGGATATTTTTTCTGTTATATTTAGATTTACACTGTTGGATATAATAAACTGGAGTAAAGTTGGATTAAAGGTCCGAATTACTTTGGAATAAAATTGTATCGACCGAAGTTTCGTGAAATATGTAACGAAAGCTGTCAATGTAAGGATGATATAATCAAATATAACATTTTTTTTTCAAATTTTTAACTATAAACATTTCTTAGAAAAGTATGATCTTACATGAGCAATTTGACGATGCTGGGTCAGGTAATGGCCCAAGTCGATGTACATACATACCTAAGACATTAAAAGTAAACTTAAGGAAGATTTTTAAACAAAAATAACCATAAATATACTATATCGGATCTCTATCGGATCGGAACTGTATGTCAACCTTGCAATATTATACATACTTAAATAAATCATAACTATATTAATTTGTCAATAACTAAACGAAATACAGATATAGTAAATAATTCTTTTCCACCGGGAAATGGCTTTATAATAGGTACATTAATATGTCCTTAGTGGAGATTTGGAATGTGACAGTGATATAGTAAAGTGTCAAAGGTATATGTCACAGGACATATACAAATACGAATTAACATACTCTTTCTAACCATAATAAGTTTGTAAATTGGTCTGTTTATTAGTTCCAAGAAAGAAAAACCTGTACACGAAACATTGCAAACGTCCAGCAGTATTATCTACCTACTTAGAAAAAAAATAATGTCGGTGTTTGTAGATTTTTTAAAGGTAGGTACTAAAGGAATTAAATGTCTAAATTTGTCCAAAAATTTTCATTTTTATTTATTTTCTTATTTCATAAATATGTAAAGTTAGCATAGAAAATTCTAACTAAGAAGATAAAATAAATTTAACAACTCGGAAATTGTTCCTTCATGTGGGTTCTCTGCCATAGTTGTCATAAATGTAAATACAGATTCGATTTAAAATTGTAAATTTCAATTTTAGACATTATTCATGTAAATACTGCGTGTTAGTTTATCTGTTTCTATATAGCTTAGGAACTTATAAGTATGTGTGAATTTTCGTCTAACACTTTCCTCCGCGAGTGTCCCAGTGAATTTTCCGTTAAACGCTGTACGAGAATGTACTTACCTAATTTAAAAGACGAGTGATATAAATATATGTTTTTACTCATTTAATTTGTTTTTACATGTCCATTATATTTATACCCCAAGACTAGGACCCGTTTACCCAAAAAGAGGAAATGACTTGGAATTTAATAATTTTAAGCAAGAGATATATTTTATCGCACTGGATTCAAGTTAACTAATAGACGTGCCATTTTTAACAATGGCAACATTAATCATTTGCGATTTCGAATCTGCAGATAGCTAAAAGAAATAAAAATAGCCATGACGCAGCGTTTAGCCAAGTGACTGGCCGAAAACACTTTAAAAACCAAATACCTATTACAAAGTTATCCATACAGGTGTTCAAATTTGGAACTAAGCCCGTCTCATACGAATTCGTATTGTAATGGTTGAAACAGCGACATTGTTGATGCTAAACGTAAAGTGGTTGCTTTTAGGATTTTTTAGCTTAGACCACACAGAGCTGTGACGTCAGGCTTGCAACACTGCATGCAGAGTGGGCACGTGAATCGAATAGCGATAGTATCGATTAATCGATACGATTTGCGATAAGTTGAATGTTGTTTGGACATTTGATTTGTAAATCGTGAGGGAATCAGGTGGTAGATTCCAAAGTCGGTGTTTAATGGGCTATAAAAATAAAACCAATAATGTCAATGACCTGGTAGGCTGTGGGTGAGTACAATTTTTTTATAAAGAATCTCTAAGGCGTAAACCAGTAGGAAAAGTAAAGAAAAGTAAAGAGCATATTATATTTTTATTTTATACAAATACCAAAATTCGTTGCGTTCAAATACTTACTATGTAAAGTGGGTAAACTTACTACTACAGCAGTACAGCCTATTTGCGTCCCACTGCTGGTCACAGGCCTCTTCTCATCACGACAGGGTTTGGGCTATACCTAGTCCCCACGAGGGCCCAGTGCGAATTGGGGACTTCACACACACACCTTTGGTTTACTGGAGATGCCTGCAGAGGTTTCCTCACGATGTTTTCCTTCATCGAAATGCTCAGTGGTAAATTCAAAATGAATTTCGCACATAAGTAAACTTGCTCTAAGTATACTTATGCCAGAATCGAATCCCCGACCCTCTGGATGAGAGGCGATAGGCCACCACGCCTATTGTAAGTACCTAGGTAAAATATCGATACAAAATTTTCAAATGGATTACCTAACGCCCTCTTGAACCAAGCACTAACCTCGGGTTAGGCTCTTAAGTCAGGATTAGTTGTATCAACTTAACTCGAGTTAGAGTTTAACCCGAGGTTAGTGGCGTTCGTGAAAATTGGGCTAAGTGGTTTAGCGTCAATAGACCGCTTTAGATACTTTGACTCGTCGCCTTGATCTCGGAAAAGGATTTTTTATTAAAACGTAAAGATCTTCTACTATCTAAAGTCCCGCGCCTTCACATTTCAAAACGCTTCAATATATTTAAAAAGCATCACCAACACTCTCGACACATGTGTGCGTGCTGAGACAGCCATCAACTATGCGTTGAGAGTGTTGGTGGTGCTTTTTAAATAATAATAAAAAAATGGGAATGACCCGCCTGAATCAAGCCGGCGCGCAACTCGCGCCCAACTTGCTTTACCGTCATTTGTTTCATCCGGAGATGGCGAGTGAATCGTTGGCCCGCGTACTGGTACACACACATTTACAAGTGTACAGACGTCCTCGCACGCACACATTAATTGACAGTTCATTCGAATTGTGTTCGAAATCGTGCTTTTATAAGCCGTGTCCGCCGTGTGCCTTAAGAGGGTTTACTCCGAAAGTTGGCAACGTCGCAAATAGCTGTCAAATATTGCGCTGTTTTCATTAATTTCTGAATATCACTAAATGAAAACATGAATGATCGCTCTATGGTTGAATAAAACATTAACTATGGATTGCAACAATTTTCATAGGAACACGAAATTTTAAGGATTATGGAAGAACTATCTTTTGAAAACTTTCCATCGCATTTTCCATGCATTTTAATGTAATCTTATCATTTTAATGCCTAACCAACAAATATAAAACGAGACGCGTCATTCAACCATAGAATGATAACTCCTTTTTTAATTCAGTAATATTGAGAAAATAATAAAAACAACGAAACATTTGACAGCTATATGCGACGTTGCCAACTTTCAGGATAAACCCTCTTAACATACGATATTTCGTCTGTCAAATAGCCCTATCTCTCTCATGTGCAACGTATTATCATCAGAAAAACATACGACTGTCGGCGGCTGTAACTCAGAAAGACGTTTAGGAGCTGTAATCTCTCCGACGGGGTGGAGACAATAAACAAATGAATACAAAGTTGGAGTCATGTTGCCAGGAGTCTACTAAAGGAGTACACTTTATATGAAAATTGGGCACGCGGGCACTAGCGTAGGTAGGTACTCACTTTCTACCCAGACCGTTTATAGGTGAGACAGAGATATAAAAAATATTATACAAAGACGGTAAGATAAACGCAGTACTCAGTAAGCTCGGTTGTTCATATACAATAGACAGACAAGACAGACAGACGGACTGGAATTTCGTGAAAGCTCTTAGTGCTCCCTACACTGCACTCCCCAAGAAACCTACATGATAAATTTCAGCTCTCTATACGACCAGTAGTTTCGGCTGTGTGTTGTCTGTCCGTCTGTCAGACGGTACGGGAGAGTTTTATATACATAAATAATTGATTGATAAACAAACAGAGTAGATCCAAATATTTTCCCGTTCTCCTGGAAATTTCTGGAAAATCTCTCTCAACTCAAGCTCCCCACCCAAGGAACCTACATGCCAAATCTCAGCTCTCTCCGATCAGCAGGAAAGTAGGGTTGGCTGTGCGTTGGCTGTCAGTTACTCACAGTAACGGAAGAAGAATTTTATAAATATTGATTGCTTGATTTGCTATGTACCTAAATGTAGGTAAAGTTTGGATGAAAGGATGTTTATTATTATTATGGTAACTATTTAATGCAAAAACCACAGAGTGGATTTTTATGAAATTGGCACAAACAAATTGGGATGCAGCCTGAACTGCTTTTTATTCCCACGGGATCAGGATTTTATGTAACACCGCGGAGCATTGCTAGACTAACAAATTGTATAGTATAGACCTTTTTTTCTCAACCTATTTCAAGCATGTGTATAAGGATTAGACAAGCCTATTAAAAAAAAAGAACGCCGCCTTCAAATTAATCCCGAAAAAAGCCCATTTCCACTAAAACCACCGATTTCAGTGACGCGCGAAAAGTCAAAAGGATTACCTTAATGCCGGCAGGTAGTGGGTTCGTTCCCAGATGTGTTTCTAAGAATCGACGCGGGTGGCACTTAACGATATTAAAAGATTTCACAAACAAATACTTAGATAACGAGTGAGAAATTGGCATTTTTTTGATTTTGCACTGTCAACCCTAGTTACACTGCCAATGAAATTCATTCATTAACTACGTGACAATATGGTTGATTTTAGTTTGATGCGATTTGTAGGGATGCCAAACCTTTATTTACGTTTCAGTGATTTTTGTGAAAAAAAAGTGCAAGTACGTTTATAAAAAGGTGTTTGTAAAAGGATTATACTGTTTTTAAATACATTTTAATCCGCGGTATCTTTTAAAGTTAAATATAAGTAAAGGTGCCGAGGGCGTTAAGGCTTTGAAGGAAAGTTAAAATGAATAATTAGTCGATTAGTTAGTTTAACCGAGCGTTAATAAGCTAAGCTTTGGAAGCAACCGGCCTGTTTAATGTGATAAACTTTGTTGATTAAAAAATAATTCTTTTAACCACAAAAAAATCATCGTCACGAGGGAGTCTGTCCTATACCTAAGTAGTCCCCACATCTACTACAGCCTATTTGCGTCCCACTGCTGGGCACAGGCCTCCTCTCATCGCGAGAGGGTTGGGCTATAGTCCCCACGCGGGCCCAGTGCGGATTGGGGACTTCACACACATCTTTAAATTACTTCCCACACTACTACTCACTGCTTCTTTTAATTAGTCCCCACATGTCTCAACACACTTCTTTGAATTTATTGGCCGATGCGTGTAGGTTTTCTTAAAATCGTCTTACCCGCTAACCTGCCGCCAAAATATCAGTGCTCGCACTATTTTCTTCCGTTAAGGGTAAGGCAGCCGCTTACTATATCATAGATAGAGGCATTCCATCTTAGGCCTTAGGATAGGCAGCAATGGACCTCAGTGATCACTACTTACCATCAGGTTACCTGAGAGCTCATTTACTTACTCCCTTGTAGGTACCTAAGTATAATCTGGAAAAAAAATGCTTTCTTTCATCGGAAGTGGATTTTAAGTTCAATAGAGAGTTGAACCCCTAACCCTTTGCATGATACCAGCAGGTTTAACCACTAAACAACCTAGAGATCTTCTACTATCTAAAGTCCCGCTCCTTCGCATTTCAAAACGCTTCAATGTATTTAAAAAGCACCACCAACACTCTCAACACATGTGTGCGTGCCGAGACAGACATAAACCATGTGTTGAGAGTGTTGGCGGTGCTTTTTAAATAATAATAAAAAAATCTCTACCTACCTACCACGACTATTACACCAAGAACTAGATCTAATAAACTATGAGAAAAGAAACGAAACTGTCTTCTTTATCGTTATCGCGTTGTCAATCCATCAATACGATTCAAAAAAGGCGTTCCGAATTTCAAATTTCGAACGTTTAGTCGAGCTGTCAAGATGGCGTCCGTCTAATAGCGATTGACAACTTCATCTAGATAACCATAATCAAATTATGGCGGGTAAATAGACTACGCTAATGCCAACTTAACCGTTCACTTGTGAGCCATAAAGCTGAATCTATCTGAGCAGTGAATTAGAAGCATAAAGTCTTGGTTATAGAGTTGAAATTATATTGAAAGGATGATGTCGAAGGATTTTCCAAGGTGCAAAGTTATGTTGGTGTTTTAGGTACTTATCGGTTAATCTGTATTCGTTGACAGTCGTTTGCGCGCTTTGTGTTTTGTTAAGGTGAATTGCAGCTGAATTAGTTTTGTGGTTCGGAATCTTGTCTAATTTATCTTATCTGTGGTTAAAGTCAAAGAGGTGGTTATTTAGGTCGTTAAAAGTTTATATTGTCTATGGTGTTCTTGTTTTCAGAGTCCAGTAGGATTGTTTTAAAACTTTTATATCTTAGTTAGTACTTATTACCAGATTCAATTTGAATTTTACCGCTGAGCTTTTCGGTGAAGGAAAACATCGTGAGGAAACCTGCACGCATCTGTGATGTGTGTGAAGTCCCCAATCCGCACTGGGCCCGCGTGGGGACTATATAGCCCAAACCCTCTCGTGATGAGATGAGGCCTGTGCCCAGCAGTGGGCCGCAAATAGGATGTAGGTAGTAATAGTAGTAGTAGTTTAGTTATCTTATTTGATAAACAAAATTATAACATTATATTTGGGCTATTTGTGGCTTTTTAACCGTAAATAAAGAAATCCCAGTGCAAATATCACTTAAGATGATCCCATATGTTGAATCAGGATCATTTGATAACTACAATAATAAACCTATTTTAGCCCAAAAATTAGCACTTTGAGGTTATAATTTTGTTCGAGACAACCAATATGAACGAACAACTAATATGAAGGTCGCGGGAACGCGGTGGATGCGAGTGGCACAGGACCGGTCTGAGTGGCGAGTCTTGGGGGAGGCCTATGTCCAGCAGTGGACGTCTTTCGGCTGAAATGATGATGATGATGAACTAATATGAAAATGAAAATGAAAATATTTATTCAGCAAATAGGCCACATCTAAGCACTTTTACACGTCACTTTTAAATGAATTGAACAGAAATGAATTTACCAGCGCTTCCTAGACCCGTTGCTTGAGAAGAAGCGCCGCAACAAACTCAGCAGAAGGCCTTTTTTCAAAATTTAAACGTACAGATTACATTACATTTACATTAATATGTATAAAAATATATACATAGGTACATACTAAAATTACATTCAAGGGATATATTAGTATATGAACAGTCTTTACCCTTAATGACATCTCATACTGATGATGGCTGACTATAATTAATTATTACTGCCTGTTGCTTGACATATGTCATTTTACGACACGCTTAACAAGCCTTTGTTTTACTCATATCATTGGAAAGTCGACCTTAATGTCAATTTCAAAAGAGTCAGGGTGAATCTGGAGAGCAGCAAAGTTAACAATGTGTAAAATGCTTGATGTCTGCCGAAGTGTCGCAGGATTAAAGAAAAAGGAAATAAGTCACGGTTGTGTGTTAATTTTAATGTGAATCCTAATTAAAATGAAATAACGCTGAAATTACCTACACAGTGATTAGTGTACTTTTTTTTTGGTGTACGGTAAGTATGTTGTTTTATGATTTTCTGTTGTTAAGTTGTAAGAGTTAAAAAGCATTTTATAAATAAGTATTAAGAAAGTTCTGGAGTGGCGTCCGCGAACCGGTAGACGAGCTGTCGGTAGGCCTCCAACAAGATGGAGCGACGACCCCGTGAAGGTCGCGGGAAACCGGTGGAAGCGAGTGGCACAGGACCGGTCTGAGTGGCGCGCCTTGGGGGAGGCCTATGTCCAGCAGTGGACGTGTATCGGCTGAAATGATGATGATTAAAAAATATCCAAGTGCATGTCGGTCGATGTCACTTTCCTACCTTATTGCATTATTTACCTAATCATCATCATCATCACAATCATCATCATTTAAACCGAAAGACGTTCACTGCTGGACATAGGCCTCCCCCAAGGCTCGCCACTCATCAGACCGGTCCTGTGCCACTCGCTTCCACCGTTCTCCCGCGACCTTTACCAGGTTCGCTCCATCTTGTTGGAGGCACCGATGGCAGTCCTGCGAGCAATGTGCCCCGGCTATTGATATAGGTAAATATATACTTAACTATTAATAATTATTACTTTCGATTGTGCATATATAATCTTCGTGTGTTGCCAATATACGTGTGAGTTATACTCAGTTTTATTTCATTTATAACAATTTGTAAATCATTAAAGAACTAAAACGATTACGTCATTAAACCCCTAACAAGGTGCGTATTGGAATTAAGGGCTGTTCAAAAGCCATCAAACTTTAACCGCGTATTTAACCTTTAAACCAAAACCACAGTTTTAATCAACTTAACATCTGTTAGATCACCACATAAGCCTATTACACTACCCACTGCTGGTCACAGGCATCCATGCAGGTTTCTTTTGACTTTTTACACGACTGCGCACCGCAAAGGAGGGTAATGTGTTTAGCTGTCTATGTAATATCTTGAGACATTTCACACTATAATAAATACTAACATCCATGACTCGAGTACAAACATTCGTGTTCATCACACAAAGTTTGCCCCGAGCGGGACTCGAACCCGCGACCGTCGGAACAGAAGGCAGGGTCACTACCAACTGGACCAATCCGGCCGTCAACGTATGCCGTCGTACGAGTATGTATGTATGTTTGTTCTGTAGAGATCAAACGCGTGGGTCGATTTTTTATTGTATTGATTGGAAAATTAGCACATATGTCACCTGATGGTGAGGAGTCACTGTGGGCCATGGAAATGTTGACAGTTTAGTGTTTACCAGCATACACATGACAGCAACACAACAACAACCTATTTACGTCCCACTGCTGGGAACAGGACTCCTCTCATCACGAGAGGGTTTGGGCTATAGCCCCCACGCGAGCCTAGGGCGTATTGGGGACCACACACATCCCTGAACTACTTCGCATACGTGCAGATTTCCCTATGTCTTCCTTCACCGAAAAGCTCAGTGGTAAATTCAAATTGAATTTCCCACATAAGTAGAGTCAGTGGTGCGAGCCGGGATCGAACCCCCGACCCTCTACGTGAGAGGCGGTGGGTCAAACCACTAGGCCACCGCGGCTTCTACAGCGGTACACGACAGCTTATTATAAAATAGATGATTATTTGTATCAGCAAGAAATAGATTTTACGACTGGGCGGAACAAGCCGTTTAATAAATTATCCTCTAATAAGGTTCAGAGCACAAATTATGCTTCTTAAATTGATCGAATTATGTTTATATGAATAGGGCGCAGTTAAAATTAGATTTGGGCGTGTTTCCATTATTCTTATGGTTCCGAGATGTGGGCGTTTACGATGGGCCTCATACGGAGGTTCAAAATCACCCAGAGGGCAACGGAGAGGGCTATGTTCGGTGTTTCTCTGCGTGATAGAATCAGAAATGAGGATATCCGCAGTAGAACTAGGACCGCCGCCATAGCCCGAAGAATTGCGAACCTTAAGTGGCAGTGGGCGGGGCACATTGCTCGCAGGACTGATGGCCGATGGGGCCGGAATGTTCTCGAGTGGCGCCCGCGAATCGGGCGCAGAGCAGAGCTGTCGGTAGGTTTCCAACAAGATGGAGTGACGACTGGTAAAGGTAGCGGCAATGCGGTGGATGCGCAGGACCGGTCTGACTGGCGAGCCTTGGGGGAGGCCAGCACTGATGAAATGAGATGATGATGAAGACGTCCTCGCCACTCAAGCTATTGGACCAATTCGGCCTAGTCCTGTGCTACTCGCTTCCACCGGTTCTCCGCGACCCATCTTGCTAGAGGCCCACGGACAGCTCTTCTCTCGGTTCGTGGACGCCACTCGAGAACTTTCCGGCCCCATCGGTCATAAGGAATCATCTGTAAATTACAAATTACCTAATTCAATAAATAAATCAAGATCACGAATGAAGTTGCCGAGTCTGAGGACTAAGATTATATGCCTCTATGCTAGTAATTTCACCGGTTCTCTTACTCCCTTATCGGAACACAACAGTGCGAGCATGCTACTTGGCAACAGACAAGCATAGACTCAGGGCGTAAGTACCCTTTTCTCACTAAGGGGAGGGCAAGTGCATTTTCAGACTTTCAGATTCAGACCCATAGAGGAGAAAAAAGAGGACAGTTTTTAGGGTTCCGAAGTCCACAAGGAACCCTTATAGTTTCGCCATGTCCGTCCGTCCGTCCGTCCGTCCGTCCGTCCGTCTGTCCGCACTATTGCTCGGAGATGCTTAGGTCTAGAGAGCTGTAATTTGGAATGAATATGCATATTAGTTACGCTGACAAAGTGGTACAATAAAATTTTTAAATATATTTTTTTATAGGGTACCTCCCCTACTCGTAAAGTGGGGATGTATTTTTTTTTTCTTGCGTACCCCATGGTGCGGCATATCGTTGAATAGGTCTTAAAAAAATATTGTGGGTTTGTTAAAACTATTTTTTGATTAAGTGATGTGTTTGTGAAATATTAAGCTTTAAAGTGCTATTTTTTGTTAGAGTCACGTGTCCCCCCCCCCTGCCAGCTAAATGGTGGTATTTGGATGGCTGAAAAAAATCACGGTTGTGGCATATATAACGTAGTTGAAAGGAAAACTATCAGAGCTAAGTAGGCTGTACAAACTTACGAGTAATAGTCGACCAACTTATAATGATGATTTTTCTCGAGCGGCAGGGGCGTCGGGCGGGCACGTCATACCACAGGCTAGCTAGATGCTAATAAGTCTTAGAAAGGTACTGTGGGCATCCTCAACTTCGGAACCCTATAATTTGCGCGTGGCCCGACACGCACTTGGCCGGTTTTATTTATTATTATGGAAAGACCAAGATCCAGCCCCCTGTCTATAAGCAGCTGTGGTGTCCTAATGGACATACCTCTTATGACATCTCACATATATCCACCTATTTTTACCTACATATAACACAACTATTATATGTATAGTGGACCACCTTTTTGGTCTCAAGAAATAAAGAAAATACATAAAAAATTGGTTGTATTTAAAGTAGGTTTATATGGACGATAATGCAACGTGATAGCGTCACGCTTAGGCCCATCGTGCCTCTCTATCGCTTGTTCCACGCTCTCGCTTGCACCTGAACGTTACTATTGTGTCATGTTTTTTTTGTGCGCGCAGCCGGCATTCATCGATTTATAAGACGTTATCAGTTCAAAAGCCTATGTTTTTCATGTTCTGTCAGCTGTCGAATGCCGTGACCGTGAGGCAGTGCGAACGTGCCACACTCCGTTGATGGGATAAACGGCTCTTTAAAACCCCATTTTGGGCAATTTCCCCACCCCGCCCTCACGGGGTCATTAGTCAAAACTACCCTTAACTGCCCGATTAGGGCATGTTAGAAAAAATAACTCTGGCATTTTATTAAATAGAAATGATAATTGGCCACATGAGATGGGTGATTTTTAAATTTTGGAATCGTGAAATATAAAATTACATCGCTAACATGTCAAATGTAAAAAAGGCAATGGTTTTATAAATAATTTTATATTTCATGGTTTGGATTTTCTATCAAAATAGGCATAATTCGTGATATCGGCAAAGAAAGACTTAATGAAAAATAAGCATTTTAAAATTCATGTATATATTACCTATGCAGACATTATATGTGACAGAATCTGTCTTGCTGTTACTATTTTCATGGCCCTTGAACCAATTTTGATGAAATTTCATTCGGAGCTTTAATCCAGTCTACTCTCCGTTTTATATAACTTTTACAGGTAAGAAATTCTAATTCTAATTTCTCCAAAATTAGATAAAGGCTTTTGAACTCATTCAAAAACCAACATTCCATAGCACTCGAAAGCTCGCGTGTGTAGGAACAATTTGGTCGCAGTTAGCGTTCGATTACTCCGACCGTTTTAGACAAATCGCTTCCTACCTACTTTAACATGGTTAAAATGTCATTATACACAAAGAAAACCAAAACCGCAGTAACTAACCATTTCTCAAGATTCAAAACACAACGTAATTTTAATAGGTTTCCAGTTCAAAATCCAACTAGCGGTGAATGACGGTTACAGCGTTTTGAATATCAAATGATGATTAGATGGAATCAAATAATATTGCCAGCTTAATTTAGAGTTAGAAAAGGAGTGATATATGCTCTGTCTCGCTCTGGCCAATTAGTTTAAACGGTGCTTTTAGTATTTGTATGAAAGGTTTTCCTGTAGAGTTATTATGTTCTTAAGTTCTTAGGGTCTAGGTATATGGATAGACTAGGCTGGCTGAACTAGTTATACTTTAGTCACATAGGACAAGTAGGTAAAGTACTTACCTAATAGTGTTAAAGTGGATTTTTGAGAAATACTTTATTAGATTTGCTTATCATCATCATCATCATCATCATTTCAGCCGAAGGACGTCACGCCACTCAGACCGGTCCTGTGCTACTTGCTTCCACCGGTTTTTCGCGACCTTGACGAGGTCGTCGCTCCATCTTGTTGGAGGCCTACCGACAGCTCGTCTCCCGGTTCGCGGGCGCCACTCGAGAACTTTCCGGCCCCATCGGCCATCAGTCCTGCGAGCAATGTGCCCCGCCCACTTCCACTTAAGGCTCGCAATTCTTCGGGCTATTTCGGTGACCTGTAGTGTATGTGGCGCCATCTATTTCTCCATCGGGACACTATCGACTCCAGCAACAGTTCGGTGCACGAGTTGGCATGGACGCCGACCTGCTCAAACGCGGGAGCGAGACGCGAGACGAAAAGTAACGGGCGAGAAAGAGAAAGCGAGAGACGCGATAATAAACGCGCGCCAATGCAGAGACAGTCAGGAGAGGGGAGCCAACGCGTCGTGACGTGGAGACGCCGACGCTCGAAGGACGCTCTATTTGAAGCCCTGTGGAGCCCTACGAAGTTTTGGTTGGAACGCCGACAAGTTCGTCGCCTCGTGAGTGTCGGAGCGAAAGTATTACGCCAGCACGTCTTGGTACCGGTGGCAGTTCCGTCGTGGCTACGTCCCCCCCGCTTTGTTCGTATGGTGCATGAAGATACCTGCACCTTCAGCTCCAGCCCCTGTGCTTGATCATCCCGCTCGTCTCCTTGTGGACTTACTATATTCGCGTGTGCCTAGTTTCATGCTCTTGATTTGTTTGTGGTGTACATTACAGTGTTGCTCGTACTGTTGGTTTTATTTAGTAAGCACCATATCAACCTTCTGGCACCTAAAGAACCCACCCCTGCAAGTAAGTTAGTATCGGTGGATCACATAGGATCCCATCGTATACTACATTGGCGCCCAAAGTGCAAGAGGTTCGATATGATGCAATAGTTCTGCCGAGTTGCGTAATAATTTTGTGCAGTGTTGTGTTTTTGTAACAAGTGTAAATGTACAGTGTATCATATAGTTCGTAAAAATTTGTACAGTGTGAGTGTAGTTATTAAAATTTGTACAGTGTAACATATAAGTTTTAAGTGTTCAGTGTATATAGTTCGTTATTTCAATCCGCGGCCATTTATGTTTTAGTGAGGCACGCCACGCCGCCATTTTCGGTCAATGTTAGTTCGATTTGACGTTCTTGTTGAATGACGTTTAAAGTGTCATGCGTCATGCCAAGTGTTAGCGGGACGTTTCGTGTTCGAATTAATTTGTTATTATGTGCATTTGGTGTTGATTTTGTTGTGGACGCGTAATTTTGTGGTATTTTGATATAATGAAACTCAGTGTGCTGTTAGTGCCACAGTGAGAGTTGCTATTATTGTTGTGCAAAGTTCGGACTTGCGTGTTGTCCATAGGTACTAACCTATTGTTTTCTAGCGGCGAATTTTGGTAAGTAGCACGACATGGACAGCCTCGAGGAAACCTTCGGTGCTCCACCGCGACAAAATTCTACAGCAGTGGACGATCCAGGTAATAATAATTTGATTACTTTGGATAGTTGGCACGAAAACGACAGCGACCAAAGACCGCATTTCTTAAGCAAGTGTGGGTTACTCTCGTGGAATTTGAAATTCAATGGCTCATCTGATGTTAGAGAATTTATATTTTCGGTTGAAGAATTATTTGCGGCCCGCGGCATCCCAGAGACGCTGCTGTTAGCCAACTTTCACGATCTCTTGCAAGAGCCAGCACTTGCGTGGTTCCGTGTGAATAGGAATAGATTCGGTTCTTGGTTCCAACTGAAGCACACTTTGATAGAATACTTCGAACCAACTGATTATGTGTATGCAATGGTTAATAGGCTCCGTAACACTAAACAAAATGAAACACAGTCATTGTTAGAGTTCACCTCGCAAATGCGCTTCGTAGCCAATAAAATATCAGGCAGCATTACTGAAATTGAGCTGTTCGAGATAATTAAACATAATATGCTGCCAAAATATTTGCCAGCGATTATTTATGGCTCGGTGAATTCTATCGAAAGTCTTTTGGCTATAGGAAAGAATATAGACTCATTTGACAAGTCTACTCGAGTACCAACCCATGCGAGCCCAGAAACTGTTTATAACCCTCACCCTGTATATAGTCCCTCCCTGGCAAATGCTAGTTGCCAACCAAAAGCCATTGAGTATAATCCTCAATGCATAGCCTCTTGCTCAAATTCTCAGGTAAATACAATAGATGTAAAAACACAACCCGTCTGCTTTAAATGCGAAGGCAGAGGGCATTTTTATAAACAGTGCCCAAATATCTCTAGATTAGTTTGCTTTCAATGTGGCACATTAGATGTGACTTTGAGAACCTGCCCGCGTTGTTCTACTCGGAAATCAAAAAGTTTTTTTAAAAACATTTCAGCAGCACCTGTGAATGCTGTGGACATCCAACCAGTCACGACCAGTACAGCCGCAGCCATCACAGCTCCGAGCACCCGCGACGCGAAAAAGAAGCCCGAGGCAGCAACGCAGCGCAATCGACAAACTCCTAGCAACTCAAAAAACGAGTACCCGCACCGGCGACATCGGACGTAGAATGGAAATCCTGGTTAGTATATATTGAAAACTTTTTTAAGAGTTGTAATGTTGCTCCGGTGCGTATCCCCATAGGTATTAAGAGACGTCCAGTAGTAGATTTTTCTGTAGGGAATAAAAAATACGTAGGTTTGTTAGATTCTGGCGCAGACTTGAACATCTTGGGTAACAATAGTCACAAACAATTTGTAGATGCAGGTTTCAAAATGACGCGTTCCCCACACGAGACGGCTACTTCAGCAAATGGTATAGGTAGTTCAATTGTCGGCCGTATTCGTTTGCCAATTGAAGTTGATAAGTGCATTTCCGAATTGAATTTTGATATTGTACCAGATTTGTCGGAAGATTTTATTCTTGGTATAGAATTCTGGGAAAAGTCTGGATTATTAGACAAAATTGAAGGCTGTGTTTCTTTCAAAAATGAGTCTCCAAATGTAGGTAGAATTGGCTTGCTACATGCTACCAGTCCTGTAAATAATAATGTAAATATGAAACCTATTGTAAATAACGTCCCTTGCCAGACTGAAACGCATGTAGAGACTCCTAGTTCAGTGCCAGTTAAGGCGACAACAACACATTCCAAGCAGAAAGTGTTGTCTCCTGATCAGCAAATGAAGCTGGATGAGGTTATTAAGAAATTTGATTCGATTTCTTTTGAAAAGAATGGGTTAGGACGAACGAATTTAGTAGAGTATAAAATCGAAACGACGGGCGAGCCCATTAAACAAAGATTTTACAGAGCCAGCCCAGCACGCCAGAAAATTATCAACGAGGAATTGGACAAGATGTTAAAGCTTGGAGTGTTGGAGGAGTCGACCAGCCCGTGGGCGTCTCCTGTAGTGTTAGTACAAAAGGCGAACGGTGGGTTTCGACTTTGTATTGACAGCCGTAAGTTGAATTCGGTTACCAAAAAGAATAGTTATCCTCTACCAAGAGTTGATGACATCCTTGACAGCCTTAAGGAAGCGAAGTTCATATCTTCTATAGATCTGAGCCAAGCCTTTTTGCAATTACCCTTAGCAGAGTGTAGTAAAGAAAAGACCGCTATTATAACACAAGGCAGAGGTCTTCTTCAATTCACCGTAGTCCCCTTCGGTTTATCTAATGCAGCTCAAACCCTGCAGAAGTTAGTTGACACATTATTTGGCACAGATGCAGAGTTGTATGCGAAAGTATTCTCATACTTGGATGACTTAATTATTGTAAATAGAGATTTTGAAAGTCATATCGCATCTCTAGAGAAAGTATCTAACAAATTAAAGTCCGCTAACCTATCCGTCAATATGTCCAAGTGCGAATTTTGCAAATCCGAGTTAAAGTATCTAGGATACATGGTCTCCGACAAAGGCTTAGCTACCGACCCTAGTAAGGTTGAGTCCATCACAAATTTTCCGACCCCCAAAAACATTAAAGAGGTCAGAAGTTTCCTTGGTTTGGCATCATACTACAGAAGGTTTATTGAAAACTTTTCAGAAATGGCAAGACCTCTCACCAAGCTGACCAGCCCGAAGGAGCAGTTCGCGTGGTCCAGCGAGGCAGAGTCAGCGTTCCAGAGCCTGAAGGACGCGCTCACTTCAGCTCCGGTTCTTCAAGTCCCAGACTTCGAGAAGCCCTTCTTCCTGCACACAGACGCCAGCGCCTACGGAATCGGCTGCGCCCTGGTCCAGAAGGACGAAGAAGGTCGCGACCACCCAGTAGCGTATTTTTCTAGGACATTGACCAAAGCTGAAACAGCTTACAGCACTACTGAGAGAGAGTTATTGGGTATCGTAGAGTCTGTCACCCATTTTAGACACTATATTGAAGGAACACATTTTAAAGTAGTCACAGATCACGAATGTCTGAAATGGTTGTACAAACTAGAGAATCCCACTGGCAGACTCGCACGTTGGTCTACCAGACTTCTTCAATTCGATTTTGAAGTAATCCATAAAAAAGGTAAACTACACACTGTACCCGACGCTTTGTCCAGGATACAGGTGGGCTCTCTCATAAGTACTACAAATGTAACTCGAGACGATTGGTATAACAAGATTGTAAATGGTGTTCGTAATACTCCAACCAAGTTCACAAACTATGCATTAGAAAACGACATTTTGTACAGGTATTCTAAAGCAAAGTTTGCACTTGCTAAACCTTATGAGTGGAAAAGAGTGATTCCTGCAGAACAAAGGCATGATCTCATCCGTAAAACTCATGAAGACCCTTTATCGGCTCACTTAGGATCTTTTAAAACTTACAAAAAGTTGCAATTAACGTACTATTGGCCTAACATGTTCAAAGATGTAAAATCCATTGTTGAAAACTGTGATATTTGTAAAGCTCACAAGGTCAATAATGCCCCTCCGGCAGGTAAAATGGCACATCCGAAGAAAGTAACAGCCCCTATGCAGGTTATCTCAGTTGATCTGGTGGGTCCATTGCCTAAAAGTTACTCTGGCCACACATATTTAGTCACAGCCGTCGATATCTTTAGTAAATTTGTATGGTTCCACCCCCTCAAGCACGCCAACTCGGCTACTGTTAACAAATTTTTAGAAGAAGCTATATTTCTGCGTTATGGCACTCCAAATTGTATTATATGCGACAATGGATCTCAGTTCACTTCCAAAGAATTCAATTCTCTGCTAGAAAAGTACAATGTTCCAAAAGTTTTTAGAAATTGTGTATACTTTCCACAAAACAATACAATAGAGAGATATAATAGAACTATAGAAACGGCCATAGCTTCTTATTGTGAGGAAAACCATAGAAATTGGACAAAAAATTTGTTAAAGATTCAGTCTGTACTGAATTCTCATGTGAGTGCTGCACACGGCTTCACGCCCTATTTTGTCATGCACGGTAGAGAATTGATATTGGATGGTAGATTCCATAACTTAGGAGAGTTCAGTTCAGTCGATGATATCATATTGGACAAGGTAAATAATTTTACTTCGAATTTGTCAGAACTGTCAGTAATTTTCGATGACGTTCAAAAGCACTTGCTTAAAGCGTATCAGCAGAACGCAGTTCGTTACAATTTAAGAAGACATACCGTCCACTATAAGGTAGGCGACATAGTATGGCGCAAAGCACACTATCAGTCAAACGCCGCCGAGTTTTTCAGTAATAAGCTCGCGCCACGCTTTGTCAAGTCTATAGTTTTAGAAGTTAAGTCCGAAAATGCTTACATACTTGGTAATCTAGATAAAAGTCCAGTGGGTCTGTATCATGTTAATGATATATTTAAAGATTAATCTTGTGAGAAGTATGTACTTATGACACGATATAGCTTTCATATATTCAGTTCCCATAGTCTCTCGAGCATAGTACTTCATATCAGGGCATGCCCGCCTCATAGTATTCCCTCATATATTTTTTTTAGTAAGCGTGATGAATGAAAGTGGCAACGAGAGACGACAGTGTGAAAGTCCTATCCTATTAGCTTAATATAGTTTTACGGTGACGTACTATGTTCCAAAGACGATAAATAGTTACCCGTTTCCATTGAGTATTTTCACGCAGACAAGTGAAGTACCTCTAACTTTTCACACGTACTCGTCGCTAACATTAGACTTAGTACCCATTGAATACTACTGACCTGACACATACCCTCACAAAATTAGGGTAGGTAACTTGCTATAATCACATAGAATTTGTAAAGAGTTGATCCAATATGTACTAGTAACGTTGTAAATATTAGAAGTTGGCCATGGGGTCATACCTTGTGATACATAGTTAACAAATGTAGTTTTAAGATATTTAGTATAGGAACCTCGTGAGGTTGAGGTTATTTTCACATCGGCACACACACACACTTCACAGACACATCACACACACCACCACCTATTGACACAGTAACTCACCCTGCTCGAGCGGAATTGCATTGCCAATCAGTAGATACACCTACACGTAAATTCACCATTTTTTATTTTCGAGATATTCCACTGCGGCCGGCTGCCATTAATTTTTGTAACTTAGAGTCACCTTACATGCCATGGGTTAGTGAACTGACCACCGCTCATTACAAGGGAGGCTTGGTCAGCTCTATCCCATAAGGCAGCCTTTGAACCTGGACTCGCCAGGGAGCATCCAACCGGTTTTTTACAGTACCAAGTCGGGTCCAACCTAGGTCCCGCAACTCTTTCTTCGCTCTAATCAGAGTGCCTTCC
Source organism: Aethes cnicana (assembly GCA_963971205.1). NCBI lineage: Eukaryota > Metazoa > Arthropoda > Insecta > Lepidoptera > Tortricidae > Aethes > Aethes cnicana. The sequence goes on from OZ020294.1 coordinate 8,666,793, forward strand.
TTTCTTCCTGTATAAATGTATTATAGTGTACATAACTGTATATATGTATATTGCACAAATATTAGCTATAAGTCAAGGTAACATCGTTGGTTACATTTTGTTGTGATTTATTTAGTCGCGTTCCATTTAACAGTAATGTCACCAGTTTAGCTGTTAAGTTTGTAATTTAGTATCTGAATAGGCAACCTTTTCATTGCTTTTATGATATTATTAACGTTATTAGAGCTTTGTTGACACTTCTTTTGGTCAGTGTAGGTAGTGTGTAAAATGGTTGGTAGATTATGTTAGTATAACTTTCGTGAGAATTTGTTTTGGAAACTAGCTTGTTTTGTGATAAGGTTGTTGTTGGATTTCATGCTAAATGTTTAAAACTAATTTAACTGGTTCAGGTTAATTATTTATCCGTCTGATTTGACGTAGGTCGTAGGTTAAGCTAATGTAAATATGCACTGTATATAATGTAGATATCTGTAAATATAATCTCTATTAACTGTAAATATCTGTAAATACGTCGTACATTTGCCTAGTAGAATGTTTCTATTCGTGACTGTAAAATTCCTGGTGATATTACTGCTGGTTTCTGCTCAATTGCAGACTATTCATATTAGAACACCTAGACTATGTTATTTCAATGTGACGATCTTTTTATGCTAAGTAATGTAGGATTGCTTTTGTACTTTGAAAGCCTGATTGTAGTAGTTGACTTGATCTGATTCCGTGTATGTTTATTACATGTAGTTTTGTTTACGTAGGTATAGTTAAGTAGACAATCTGTATTGTTCTCCTTTTTTTTTATTGGTTAGCAACTTAGATAATTAGTCTAACGACAAGAAAGTCTAGATAAATGATTATGTCATTTCGGATTATAGTTTTAGTTTGCTGGTATTTCTTATACTTGAAATTGTATAACTTCTCATTCATAGAGCCTCTTCAGTCTTTTTTTTTATTGTTTTTTTTTCATTAATTAATTGGAGGGATAATGTAGTGTATGTGGCGCCATCTATTTCTCCATCGGGACACTATCGACTCCAGCAACAGTTCGGTGCACGAGTTGGCATGGACGCCGACCTGCTCAAACGCGGGAGCGAGACGCGAGACGAAAAGTAACGGGCGAGAAAGAGAAAGCGAGAGACGCGATAATAAACGCGCGCCAATGCAGAGACAGTCAGGAGAGGGGAGCCAACGCGTCGTGACGTGGAGACGCCGACGCTCGAAGGACGCTCTATTTGAAGCCCTGTGGAGCCCTACGAAGTTTTGGTTGGAACGCCGACAAGTTCGTCGCCTCGTGAGTGTCGGAGCGAAAGTATTACGCCAGCACGTCTTGGTACCGGTGGCAGTTCCGTCGTGGCTACGTCCCCCCCGCTTTGTTCGTATGGTGCATGAAGATACCTGCACCTTCAGCTCCAGCCCCTGTGCTTGATCATCCCGCTCGTCTCCTTGTGGACTTACTATATTCGCGTGTGCCTAGTTTCATGCTCTTGATTTGTTTGTGGTGTACATTACAGTGTTGCTCGTACTGTTGGTTTTATTTAGTAAGCACCATATCAACCTTCTGGCACCTAAAGAACCCACCCCTGCAAGTAAGTTAGTATCGGTGGATCACATAGGATCCCATCGTATACTACAGACCCTAGTTCAACTGCGGATATCATTTCTGATTCTATCACGCAGAGAAACCCCGAGTATAGCCCTCTCCATGCTCTGAGTGACTTTGAGCCTTCTATATTTGATTTGCTTATATTGTAAAACAAATAAAGTAGCAATACCTCATTAGTGGATAAAGTGATAAAAGAACGAACAGTTCAGAAATTGTATTACAAAAACTGCGCGAGTCATAAAAGCAGTTGGAACGCGGACAGAATCTAGTTTTAAAATATTCGTGGAAAAATACACACATGCATCTTTATTTTTCTTACAAAACAAACCTACGTTCACGTATACAGTCTCACGTAATTTACAACAAACTAGATGCTTTAAAAGATCAATGTTGCCTCATTACTGGCCTCGGTAATGGCAGTGTTGCCAGCGTGATTATATCCTACCAATTTTTATAATGACAGGCATTTCAACGGTTTCCACACACGAATTTCATTTCGAGCGGTAATTTGAGTAATAACCGGCTTATTATCGAACATTATTGGTTTAAGTAACTCTGGCTTGTTAATTAGATGGGGATTCTGGTCTATACGGGTTTTGGGGGATTTTTAATAGAACTAAAAAAAGGAGGTTATCAAATCGACACGTAAGTATGTACCTACCTTTATATTATTTATCTACACTCATATCATAAACCCTCTATGATGCGTTCAAAAACCGCAAATTATGACCAGCATTGTGCAGCAGGTTTATTTAGAACGGATTACTTGCCTGTGAAAATTTTCTAATAGCTGTATTAGACCATCAAATTCGATGGTCTAATAGCATTCTTTCGAACATCTTCGAACAGCAATGCCCGCCTATATTCTTCAGTCAAACAGAGCGAAAGTTTTATTCAATTAAAATGTCGGCTCTATTTAGCCTATGCTTTTTGAAAATCGAATGTGACACTGACGTATTCGAATTGCGTATTAAAAATAAGAGTAGATAAAGTTGTGTATGCAACTGTACATAATTAGGCCTTAAAACACTCGTGCGATATTATTATGAAACTCGCCTAACGGCTCGTTTCACTCGTGTTTTAAGGACCTTTATTATGTAGCAGTAACATAAACTACTATATTTGAATTGCATGATTTTCACGTATGATTAATCTGTTTGGTTTGAGCCTTAAAGTAAATATCTAAGTATACCAAATATTGTAGGTATCTCCGTCATATTCATCAAGGTTGTCTGGTAGAGATCGCTATTAAGCGATAAGACCGCCTGCTGTATGCCATACCTTTTTGTGTAATTACATTATGTCTACTGTTCCTTGATTGTGTGGTGTTCAATAAAGTATATTGTATTGTATTGTATTCATCCATAACTATTGATTGGAATTTGACCATTCTTTTCTGTACCTATAACCTTACATTTAATTATTCAACATAGGGCACAATACACATTTCATCAAAATCGATTAAGTACTTTTTAAGATATGGGCTGATACCGAAAAAATTTTTACGGTTTGAGAACAGCGAAACGACAGGGAATGCTCCTACCATATTCTAGACGAAATCAATGCTAGTAGAGTAATTATTATAAACGCGAAAGTAACTATATATAAGCTACTTAGTATCAATTAGTTTTAATTATATAATTACTTAGGTAGGCATCTAACTGTAAATTCTTCGGCATTGGTGGTAATAATAATATAAGTGAAGACCATAATACTAGTCTCTTGTTAGAGCCGACGGGTACAAAAGGGATTAAAGAAAATTTAATTACTCAAATCTTTTAAGTTGTTTAAAAAACGTTTACAATACTTTGTCACGAGTAGCCAAAAGACATAATAATCCTTTAATCTTGTGACCGCGGTATGCCTTCTTAAGATTAACAGCTAATAGCATTATTTGTGATATTTGAAGATTATCTACTACTACTACTACTACTACTACTACTACTACTACAGCCTATTTGCGTCCCACTGCTGGGCACAGGCCTCCTCTCATCACGAGAGGGTTTGGGCTATAGTCCCCACGCGGGCCCAGTGCGGATTGGGGACTTCACACACATCTTTGAATTACTTCGCAGATGCGTGCAGGTTTCCTCACGATGTTTTCCTTCACCGAAAAGCTCAGTGGTAAATTCAAATTGAATTTCGCACATAAGTAAACTTAGAGGTGCGAGGCGGAATCGAACCCCCGACCCTCGGCATGAGAGGCGGTAGGTCGAACCACTAGGCCACCACGGCTACTAAGATTATCTAAGTTGTAGTTACTCGTCTACTTTGGCTTTAAACAAAACCGACTAAACAAACTTTTATAGTATATTCTTATCATTAATTAAGTTCATTTAAGTATTTATGTTTTTATATACATTTTTATAGTTATTTGTCGCTAAGGCAAGCAATTATTAATTTATTTTTTCTATGAACGTAGAGATCTTCTGCTATCTAAAGTCCCGCCCCTCCAAAATTCAAAACGCTTCAATGTATTTAAAAGACACTACCAACACTCTCAACACATGTGTGCGTGCTGAGACAGCCATCAACTATGCCTTGAGAGTGTTGGTGGTGCTTTTTAAGCTAAGCTAAGCTACTAACTAGCTATGTGCGAAATTCAATTTGAATTTACCACTGAGCTTTTCGGTGAAGGAAAACATCGTGAGGAAACCTGCACGCATCTGCGAAGTATTTCAAAGATGTGTGTGAAGTCCCCAATCCGCACTGGGCCCGCGTGGGGACTATAGCCCAAACCCTCTCGTGATGAGAGGAGGCCTGTGCCCAGCAGTGGGACGCAAATAGTAGTAGTAGTAGTAAGCTAGTTCTATTACTGACGTTTAAATCCAATCCGGCAGTTGTAAATTGAAATTGAACTTCGCACAAACATAACACTTAAGTAAACTCAGACAGGTTGGTATGGCAAACCACTGGGCTTTAATAGTATATTTTTATGCAGGAGCGAAAAGTTCGTAATTTTATCACGAGTCCCTAGTTATGTTGGCGCGAGCGAAAGCGAGCGTTAACACTAGGGACGAGTGAAAATGACAATTTCGCACGTGTATCAAACGAGTTTTTTCAATACATTTGCAAAAAAAAGAATAAACAATTAAACGAACAGGATAAAGGTTAAAAAAACTTTACGCACTAGTTCGTAAAAAACAACCTTAGACACGCTCGCTAGCTGTCAAAATGTCACTCACCACACCACTGATGGGTTTTTAGACCAGGCTCCATACAAAGTTGCTCAATGCCCATGGTTTTCTTCGCTAGATATGCCCTAACTCCTATACACCAAGGCAAATAAATTATCTGCACTTATTTGTTCTCCAAGAAAACCCTTCCTTGATGAGAGCAGAATGCCTTGTAATGGTAACCCTTAAAACGCTATCTCGGTGGTGGGATGCTTTTTTTCCACACAATTTCCTGAGACACGCTAAATATGATCATTATGGCATCAATATGGAAATATATACTTATCCGCTTGAGCTATAGGATAGTAAGCAGCGTGTTTAATACGTTAATGGGGCTAAAGTTATACTGATAGCCCTCGACTGTGTGCGGTTAAGCGGAAACCGCTTTCCCCTGTAAATTTAGAAACTACTTTCTTTTAAAGTTGGTTAAACCGGGGGTCTAATTTAAGATCGCAAATGGCGATATGGGATCTCCTTGTATTCCTAAATGATGATACACCATTTCCCTATTTAGCAAAGAGGTTATTAGGTACGAGTAAGTATATCTTGTGAGCTATTCGAGGAAATGGATCTACTATTCCATTTTTAATCCGTCGAGTCTTCTGTAAACACCGTGGTGTGGTGTAGGATGGCTGATCAGGGCGGAGCCCTTTGCTCTCGCAGTCTATAAAAATAGGGCTGGGCTTGGGGTTATGCCTTCATGGCTTATGTTGGACTTCTGCGTCGTGGTGGAGTCAATTGTCGGCCTTTCTGCCGATTTGTGGGAATCTTGGATGTCAAGCTCTTGGGCCGATGTTTATTTCCATTTTTATGGACTCTATCATGGGATTATATTCCAATAGCATTTGCGGTAGGTATAAATAAGGAGATAATGACTTATAATTTAGGGACATGGGAAATCCTATGTCCCTATTTATAAACTCGAATGAAGCAACACAGTCCCTTCGGAACAGGCACAGAGCTTCACCAACGCGATGCCTTTTTAAGGAGGTTTCCGGTGAAAGAAAACATCGTGGGGAAATCTGAAATCTACATTTGTGTAAAGCAATTAAAAGACGTATGTGAAGTCCCTAATATGGGGTCCGCGTGGGGTGTGGGGGCCTATAACCCAAACCCTCTCGTGATGAGATGTCTGCTGATGTTCCCAGTAGTGGGACTAAATAAGCTTTGGGTTATAGTGATGGAAGTCCTAATCCATACGCTCGCGTAGGGACTATAGTTCAAACCCTCTCGTGATGAGATGTCTGCTGATGTACCCAGTAGTGGGACTAAAATAAGCTTTGGGTTATAGTGATGGAAGTCCCTAATCCATACGCTCGCGTAGGGACTATAGTTCAAACCCTCTCGTGATGAGAGGAGGCCTGTGCCCAGCAGTGGGACGTAAAGAGGCTGTTGTGCTGATGATAGTGGTATCAATATACTTTATTGAACACCACAAATTAAAGGAACAGTGCAGACATAATGTAATTATACAAAAAGTATGGCTTACAGCAGCAGGCGGTCTCTTATTTCGCACATAAGTAAGTTACCTAAGTAGAAGTCAAGATTTGAACCCCTGCATGAGAGGCAAGTCAAACTAATAAATTGGAAACGCTCCCCCTTAACGTTTCCCGCTGTGTGCGTTACTCGTGCAGTCGTGTGCGTAAGCGCGAACAACTTGTTTGTTCAGAGATTTAATACCCGGCGAATTTCTTCACGCTGCGCGCGACGCGCAGAAAGGCGCAACTGAGACTTGACGCGTCTTCGAATTTTAGCGTCGGTTGTTTTTGTTAGCGAAGAGATTTGAAATTATATACTTATAGTCAATATATTTGTGATGGCTTGATGATGAGTTTTTTTTCGGTGTTTAAATTATACTTAATCTTTCGATCATGCCAACCTGTCATACGTCTCTCGAAGGAAACAAGATTCTACCATAAACTAACTTGACTAAGTATAATTACTATCTTCTCATACATAATTATATTATATTCTTTTTTTTTTAATAGCCTATTTTATGTCCCACTGCTGGGCAAAGGCCTCCCCTCTTATCTTCCATTGTTTATTTATTTATTTAAACTTTATTGCACATAAAGAAAACTTAGTGTACAAAAGGCGGACTTTATGCCTTGAGGCATTCTCTACCAGTCAACCTCTCTCTCTTATCGAGGTCGTCCTGCTCCTATGGCCATCCGTCGGGATCCAATCTGAGGCCCTTGTGACCCACCGATCCGGATGCATCCGCCAGACATGTCCTGCCCAGTCTCATTTGAGTTTGACGGTCTTTTATCCCACATCGGTAATTTGAGCTCTGGAGCGCAGTTCAGTGTTTATTATATGTATTAAGTAAGTAAGCAAGTAAATAACACTTTATTGTACACCACAAAATTAATACACACACAAATAATAACAATGTACAAAGGCGAACTTATCCCTCTAACGAATTTATTCCAGTCAACCTTTGAGCAGTGGAGAGGAAAGTGCCGGAATAGACGAATAAAATGTACACAAATAGGAAAGACAAATAGGACAGATCCTTATAATTATGATATATACTCGTATGATATATTATGATATTCATAGCAGTTATTATTTCAATAGTCACTAGAAAATGTTCAAGCGATGAAGCCAACACGTCAGATTCTTCAGAACATACCCAACCCCTTTAGACATCTTTTGACGTGATAACGTCTTATAAATTGATGAACGTCGGCTGTGCCCACGAAAAACATGACGCAATGTATATCCAATGTCCATGTATGTCCTCATGGCAATGTATGTCCTACGAATGGGACTTAGGTATTCATTAATGTTTTCTTATGACGTTATCACGTACAATTATCGTCAGTATACCGACTTATAGACAATCGATTTTTTAAATACGACCAGTTATTAAAAAAAAAAAAGGATCTTTACTTAGATTATTGCATCTTGTTCTCATTGCTCGATCGTGCAAAATGAAATCATTGATGTTCCATTTACTTAAACATAAAAAAAGAAGCTTCAAATTTCTCAGCTCCGGTCTTCTCCACGAGACCAACTTAATTGGATATCATAGGCGTCTGTTTGCGCATGGCAATTGATTGCAACTTAACAACATGCCAGCAAATTGCCAGTTAGAGCGAGACAGCTGCCAACCCCAGCCTGTCTTTCCTGGGATAGAAAGAGACGACATGATTCCTACAGCTCCCGACTGCTATGGACATCTTGGTCACAGGTTAAATGGTTCCAGATGGGTCGAACAAAACTCGAATTCCTTTATGAGGCTGGACGAGCAACATATTTTTAGGATTTTGGTCCGGGAAAAATCATACGAATTTCAATGGATTTATTTATGGTTATTAGATTAATTATATCAGTAGCTTATAAGGAAGGCAATTAGTGTCTGTTAATGTTATTTTTAATGTATTAATCTAGTTATTATACTTAGATAAATAAAGAAAATCGCATAACTCACGGATTCTGTTCAGGACATATTCTCAGCGTTGGTAAAATTCAAGACTGAGGCTTAAAAAAGCTTTCTGCTGAGTTTATTGACGTGTAAAAGCGCCCCTATGTGGCCAATTTGCTGAATAATTGATTGAAGTTGCATTTCCAACGAATGATGAGAATAGGGAAAAACCACTATTTCAACTTTGAAAACTTTCATGGAGCATGATACTTCCTCACTTACTTTTCTAAGGAAAGTCCGACGGACTTTCTGTCCACTATTTATACTATGTCATGGCGTTACAGCTTAAATGGTAAAGCCACGGCGGAGAAGACGCGGACTAGCATATTTTTTTTAAAGGATTTGTTGAAGAATTTTATTCTTTATTTATATTAAAGCGACAATGATTATTTAATATAATAATATTATAAGGTCTCGCCGGATTCCCAAGATATTTCACCAGGCTGGAAGTGGGATTTTGTCATGTACGTTTATTTATCTCATTAATTTAAATAAAGGACAAAAAAACATAATTATAGGTAAAATATGTACATTTTGCATGTCTGATGTATAAACTGATTATTTAAAGCAGTTTCTATTAAATTAATTCTCAAGAAATAGAAAGCTAATCTTTATTTTATTACTTTAAACGCGCTAAACTTGTATATTTCTAGGAGCTCAGAAACGGCTCTAACGATTTGGACAAAATTTGGAATATAGGGGTTTACGGGGTCGTCAAATCGATCTACTTACCTAGGTCTCATATCTGAGAAAACTGGGTTTTAACCATTGACCTAGATAATAACATATGGACGAACAGTGCCTAACAGAATATGTCAAAATATATGGAGCAAACTGACATTAGTAAATACGTTCCAATATGCTAATAACGCCTCTTTATAATATGTGTCAAAAAAAAAAAAATATACAAAAGTAAACCTAACACTATAAGACTTAAGTGTCAAATTCACTGAGCGCCAAACGGGTGCCCGAGTTGTTCGGGCACCCGTTTTGACGGGCCATTTTTCTTCGGCTGATTGTGAATCCTTACTTATAATAGATCAATGGTTTTAACTATCTCCACCCGAGCAGCGCTCGGCCGCCGGTCCTAGTTTTTACATTAATAAAATGACACTAATGTAAAAAATTACAAATAAGAAGGGTCCTTTTGGCAGAATACAGAAGCCGTGGTGGTCTAGTGGTTCGACCTACCGCCTCTCATGCAGGGGGTCTCAGGTTCGATCCCGGCTCGCACCTCTAAGTTTAGTTATGTGCGAAGTTCAATTTGAATTTACCACTGAGCTTTTCGGTGAAGGAAAACATCGTAATATAAAGTAATTCAAGGATGTGTGTGAAGTCCCCAATCCGCACTGGGTCCGCGTGGGGATAGCCCAAACCCTCTCGTGATGAGAGGAGGCTTGTGCGCCCAGCAGTGGGCCGTAAATAGGCTTTTGTAGTAGTAGTTTGATTTACAAAGTTGCCAAGTTTCTTAAACGCATATTTTAAACGCCCTTTCTTCCACATAATTTTATAATGCACAATTGTAAACCAATATAATATGAATAAAAGTGTACACAAAAGCGTTTGTGAAATCTGATCGAATAAAACAAAGCGTTTGCCGCACGAGCGAGGTACACTGCGATATAAAAAATAAAAAAATAAAAATATCTTGGGACATTTCACACATATTGACCTAGCCCCAAACTAAGCAAAGCTTGTACATATGGGTGCTAGACAACGATATAAATACTTATACAGAGATATAAATACATACATATATAAATACTAAACATCCATGACTGGAGTACAAACATTCATCACACAAAGTTTGCCCCGAGGGGAACTCGAACCCGCGAACATCGGAACAGAAGGGCAGAGTCACTACAAACTGGACCAATCCAGCCGTCAATAATATTAGTATACTTAGTATGGATATTGTTTAAAAAGGCTTTTTTCCATGGAGTTCTTACAACTTACTACAACATTGGACGCGTTTATGTGTCTTTCTAATAAGTTGGAATATTTAAGGAAACATTGATTTGATTATTTTATTGGTTTTAAAATTGTTTCAAGGTTGGCAAATGGGATTAAATAAATAAATAAAATAAAAACCGTTTTATGCAAAACCATTTTTAAAATCAACGCAAAGCTTGAAACAGTATTACTCTCCCGTGCGCGAGGCGCGTCTTTGAATCAATGCACGAAATATAAACAAGCTCCGAATTATATCGAAATAAATAAATACACCTCCGACCGTAAACAAGCGGCTGACGTTTACGGCGCTTCGCAACACTACTCTTTTATTTTCAAAAGAAAATTAATTTTTGCATTACCCCGCCATTTTGTTTTGCGTTTTGTTTCGCGCGCCTGTTGCGAGAGATTAAACGATTCGAATATGTTATTTAGTGCGGCGCTGAACACGTTTTTATTAAATTTCAAATAAAGAACGCTTTATTTTTTTCGTTTGCGGCCAGCGTTTAGGTAATTGGGGTGGATGGAATGAGTTTCGTTATGGATTGAAATGATTTGTTTAATTCGATGAGCTGTAATTGATTTTTGACCGCATTGGGAGTCTGAATTCAAATTATAGTACCAAGCGTCGTTTTCAGTCGATGTTCTAAATTTAAAATATTGTTCTTCTACGAGCGACAAGAAGAACATAGCAACTAGAAATTTGAAACAATCAATTACTAAAACGTTTCCATGGAAATAGAAAAGTAGAGCGGTTAAATGAAAACGTGCTATTCTGCCTGGGAAGTAATAGTCGCATTTAACTATACATTATTTATTTATTTATTTATTTATTTATTTTATTTAAAAAAATAAAAAAAAAATAAAAAAAAAAATATAAATAAAAGTTGTTACTGAGAATTGGTCGTTAAGTTTTCTATTACTCCTAATTTCATACATAATTATAAGGTTCTTAAACGTAAAGTATTTTATGCTGCAGTTGGAATAATAACTGATTCTTTTCACACTAAACCGTGTATCCTAATTAAACTTTTATGGCTTTATCGGACAGGTGGTATTCGCGTGTTTTATTTCTTTTACGGTCGTAAAGAATGTTCGAAGATCAATCTCTATGCTTCGCTGGAAATCCATTATTATTCAAAACTATTAATTAATAACAGTTTTGAACAATTAGAAATATCATGGAATTTAATCATTGTCTAGTTATTAGACAATAGGTTTGATTTGGGGCTGAAAATAAAATAAATATTAAGCTGTTCGGTTCTACTTACTTTTTGTATCGTTTGATATTTTTTTGAAAGTAGTTTAGCAAAATAGTCGCGGGCAGAATTAAGTATGATATAATAAAATAACACGAAGACCATTAAAATGGTAGGTATCCGATTAAATACACGATTAATATATCCAATGGCCTTTATTCGGAATGCCCATTTAATCCGTTCCCTTGTAAATAAAATTGTTAACACTTGCGCACGCGCAAATATATCTATCTCGATACGATCGGGGATTTATGGGCGCGACATCTTCACACAAGCCTCATTGCTTACTTATGTGACATGGATTTGGCACGCAAACCATAGCCTATTAAATCTGGTACAGCACATACATACATTTCACCTATGGGGCTGATGCTCGGTGTTTCAATGAAAGATCGGATCCGAAATGAGGTGATCGATCAGGCAGAGAACGAAAGTTGTCGACATAGCCCAAAGAATAAGCTCTTTGAAGTGGCAGTGGGCCGGTCACATCGCGAGAACTACGGATAGTCGTTGGAGTAAACGCGTTCTTGAGTGGAGACCACGACAAGGCAAGCGAAGTGTAGGGCGCCCTGTTGCCAGGTGGAGTGTCGATTTGCGCAAGGTGGCCGGTGTAGATTGGATGCGGCACGCCTTGGACAGAGCTCATTGGCGTGCATTGGGTGAGGCCTACGTCCAGCAGTGGACTACTATGGGCTGTTGTTGTTGATGATGATGATGATACATTTCACCACGCCAATGGCCTTCCCGAATATCCTGGACTGAGTTTCGCACTAATTCTATACTTCGAAAGCACAGCGCTTGTCCTCCGTGGTAAAGTCTAGAATCCTCTCTTTTTTCGGGCATATATCGAGACGAGAGAGACGTGGAGAGTTTTCCATCGAACGACTGGTAGTTCAGGGCAGGGTTGAGGGCACCAGGTCACGCGGCCTACCGCGATCGTCGCGATGATCGACTGTCAAATCCGCTACAAACCAGCCCGTGCACGAGAACACTAGACGCGCAGCCGTGAGAGAAGAATGGCGCCGGGTGGTGAAGCTCGCCACTCAAGACGCGACGGCCACGACCACTCTGCCAAGAGTGTAGCGACAAAGAAGAAGAATGTGCCCTTGCGGAGTAGGCAGCTTTAGTGACCTTCAAAGTTACATCACGCCACCTTTGACAAAGTTTCGAGGGCAGTGAGATCATCAACATTTATTTATTTATTTATTTATAAAAAAATTACCATGACCTTACAGCTTACGCCAATGCGTCATGAAAACAAATAAAAATAAAAACTATTTAGGCGACGAAACGGCGTGGCTCCGCTGCGTCGTCATCTCCGGTGTAGGATTCGGTAGGTTGCCCCGGAACCGTCGAAACACGACACCCTTCGGCCAGAAGTCAGCACTCTCGATGTTCTCCAGCAGCGGCCCCGGCACGCGCACCACAAAAGAGCTGAAGTGCACGTAGTGGCGCGAACGCAGCGGGAACACCCTCAGGGAGAAGCCGGTCTTCTGCCGAACATACTCCGCCAAATCACCAGCCGTGGCGGAGTAATGCAGGCGCGAAACATATAGCGCCTTGCTCGGTGTGCAGACCAGAACCAACCGGTTCTGCAGTACCAGCTTGGCTCTTGCGCGGCTTGCGCTTCCTCGACACCGTAGTGAAACCCTCCTTGTCCACATTGGTGTTAGGGGGCTCCTTTGGAGGAACCCGAACTTCACGCGCTATTGAGGGCGCGACACTCCGGTTGGCTGCGACAGACCGACCAGCTACGGCATCTGCAACATTGGCATGTAGTGACAGGTTGTCAGCCCATCACCTACGGTATCCGTATACCAATACCACAGTTTAGGTAATCAACACCAACGCGTCCCTTTACTAGTCTTTGACAGTAAGCTCGGGGAATCGAAACCTTATAATTTCTTACTAAAGATTTATTTAGGTATTCTTATTTCTAAAGAAACTATAAGACCTCGAATGCGTTGCCTACCCTAAGAGGCCTAAGGTATGCCTGTGGGCCTCGTCAAAAAACTCAGTGGTAAATTTTAATTTCACACAATAGGTACGATACGAGTTCGAGCACTGCTGTTTGGCGGCAGGTTAGTGGGTGGCAGCAATTTGTACAGACTTCAAATCAGTGTCGTAATCGCTTTTTGGATACAAATAATGAAAAAAAAAACACGCTTGTCTATGGCTTCTCTCGAATATCGCAAATGAATGGACTAACGCAACACCGTAGCTGCTTCTACTATGGGCCAAATAGTAGGTATTGTCTTTTCTTTAAATACACACAACATACAAAATCACCACCCAATACAATCTCACCACGTTCTGTTTACTTTCTTTATATTTACTTTGCTTGTTGTTTGCTTGTCACGAATAAATGTTTTTTCAAAATGTCATGAACTATATCTGTAAACTCGATCATAGACAGAAATGGCAAGGTCAATAACCTATAACAAGGGCTCGAAATGGCAATTTAGTGAGCGATGCCGCGGCGCGGGCGCATCGCATCGACAAATTTATACGCGCTAACGAGCCGCCGGTAGACACGAAGAAACAAGGAGCTGAGTTTTCGGAGAGAGCCTTATTGCGAGGGTTCCCTGCTCAAACGCAATAAGGGTTCCTCACGTTGTTTTCCTTCACCGAAAAGCGCAGTGGACAATTCAAATTGAATTTCGCACATAAGAAAAGTTAGAGGTGCGAGCCGGAATCGAACCCCCGACCCTCTGCATGAGAGGCGGTAGGTCGAACCACTAGGCCACCACGGCTAACCACTATAAAACCACTGTCAGTGTACTAAGACTAGTTTTACTTACCTATTACTATTACCCAATTTACTGACGTATAAAAGCGCCCGTACGTGCCAAATTTGCTGAATAAACGATTGAATTTTAATTTGACCTAAGTACCTACTTACCCAATTTATTTTCGTTTTTAAAATCTTATTTCGCGCTCTTAGCCTTAGGATTTTATAGGAATCGTTAATCGAAATCTATTGTATAATTAACAAATATAAACATGTGCTTTTTAGCAAAAAAGAAAACAAAAAAAACATAGCAAAACAATATTGTATATCTAGGTGAAATTTTCAAAGCCCACCTTATTCACCGGACGCCGAACCAAATAATAAAACCTTTAAAACGTACAAACAAATAAACAATCAGAATAATGCGCAGGTGTGAAACGCTGCCGGAGGGAAAAGGACACGAGATTCGATAACTCTGTAGTTAGAAAGGGACGGAAACACCGTGGGTTGAGAATCAGTGAATTGTTTTCCTATTCTGACACCGTGTTCACGTTCTTTGATTTTTTACGCTCACAACTTGATCCCTACGCCGGATTAGGCACGCGCAGTTCGATTTAAATAATTTAATTGGTATTCAATGATATTATTGTTAAATATGGTAAGTACCCAAACTACTAATTTATTTATTTTGATTTTGGGCCAATTTAGGTGCTAAAATTTATTTTCAATATTTTTTTTGCAGCCGAGAATTTTTTCACGGGCTTATTTTTTCGAATTGATGGTGTACGAACTTCATTTGACGATAATCAAACAGTAGAAAGGATTGAAAAAAAAGCACGCCGAGGACAGTTTTACTACCTTCCTAGCTTACTAACTAGCTTACTATACTGGCTTGAAAAACTAGCCTCGTGTATCCCGGGCATTACGGTACCTTCGGTAATCATATAATTTCTAAGTAATGTGTGACCGAATGTAAACATATCCGAAAACTACGGATCTCGGTTATTAATGGAGTTATCTTAGCTAGGATTTTAACTGCGTTTTTCAACTTTAGCGTTTAACATCTCAATCAGTAATTTGGATAGAAAAACCGATTCTGACTACCATACAAATTATTAAAAACTACTACACCTAGTGTAGGTAAAGGGAAAAATGTTGCATCAACTTGGAAATAGTTTGTATGATTATGTTTTGTTTTTTTACATTCTATTAATAACTTTTTCACTTCACATGCTCTTAAAATGTTACTTTAGTCTCTGCACATCGGGACTAAAGCTCTTTTTTAGTCTCTAGGGACTAAAGTAATTTTTTTTTAATTTACATTGGAAACCCGCCTAAACAGCCAACCACAGAGTTTGTGAAAGGAGGATTATCCCCATTTTCAGTGAACCTAGACAATTTCTAGGGCGTGAAAAAACGATTTCATTTCGTGAAACACGATTTAATGATTACGAATACCTATGAATCTTGTTTTATTTAAAGTGAATTCATTTAATAATTCATGACCCAATTAGTTTTAAAATATATTAATAGTTTTCAAGTTTGAATCTGTTGGCTAAATATCATTCAAAGCGTCACGTGATAAAAAACAGATCAAGTGCGAGTTGGACTCGCGCACCGAGGGTTCCGTACATACAAACTTGATGATGCAAATTTAACAATGCAAATTTATTATTTGCGGTTGGTGAAGTAGACACGGCTACTGCGCCAACCGCAAATGATAAGTTTGTATTAGTAAATTGGCTTTTCTTGCACCAAAATATATAATATTTACGGTTATCAGATTTATTCCTGTACGTGTGCTGTAAGACCTTGCTTCTGGCCAAATTTCATGATTCTAGGTCATCGGGAAGTAGCCGGTTATCTACTTTGTCATAATAAATATCGTAATTTTGTATGGAACTTCGTTTTTTTTCCTCGCATTCGAAGTGAAAAGCAGAGTGTTTAACGCGTGACTAAACAACCATAATGACACTCGAACTATAGCCACCCTCGCTCTGCTCGGGTGGCTAAACATCTCGTGTCATAATGGCTTGTTTTAGTCCCTTGATAAACAATCTACTATTGAATCCTAGTGATTGGTGATTGTAGAGAAACTCGAAGTGGCTTCGACGAAGCAATCTCCGGAGACCATTGTAATAGTACATTACAGACCTAGGGTGGTGAATTCGTAAATGTCCCAGATCGCAGGTTTCTGTGGCCCGAACCGAAGGTGAGGGCCATAAATATGCGATCTGGGGCTTTACGAATTACCGGCCGTGGTTTGTCAAAAGTTTTACGTCTTGCCTTGGCCAAGAAGTGAGATTTTCTCTCCGCGTAGCGGGCAGAAAATTCCACTTTATGGCCAAGGGTGATGTAAAGTAGTATCATATTCATTTTAACTCTGGAATTTAAAAAAAATTGTTCGTTTTATTAAATCACGCATATTCTACAGAATAAAAAGATGAATACTATACATATATTAATTATGGAAATGTATGAAAAAAAGCTAAAAATAGATAATAAACCTAGTAATAGATATTATTATCATCTTGTAGGGCCGCCGGCATTGGCTTTCCCCGCGACGCTCTAAGGAAATGTAAAAATCTTGAATCCTTTAAACTTTAAAAGCCAATATCATACGGAGAATATGCCAATCAGAATTTTCACATTCAACTAGGTATAATAAAGTTGAAAATGAAACAACATTCATTTGAGTTATTACTTTTTGATTTCAAGAAGGATATCGTATTGCACGTCGGATAAAATGTCTCTATCCGAGACGAGATCGTGTTATTTATATATTAAGTTTCTTAAGTATTTCTAAGGGCTATGGAGAGGGCTATGCTCGGTGTTTCAATGAAAGATCGGATCCGAAATGAGGTGATCAGACAGAACGAGAGTTGTCGACATAGCCCAAAGAATAAGCTCTTTGAAGTGGCAGTGGGCCGGTCACATCTGAGAACTGCGGATAGTCGTTGGAGTAACGCGTTCTCGAGTGGAGACCACGACAAGGCGAGCGAAGTGTAGGGCGCCTGTTGCAAGGTGGAGTGACGAAGCAAGGTGGCCGGTGTAGATTGGATGCGGGACGCCTTGGACCGACCGAGATCATTGGCGTACATTGGGTGAGGCCTACGTCCAACAGTGGACAGCTGCAGGCTGTTGATGATGATGATGATGACGATGACGATGGTGATGATAAATTATTTCTTATTTTATTGGGCTATTTGATCCAGACATTTTTTTACCCTCTAACAGGGTATCCTACTGCGGAAGTCTATGGCGAATTATTACTTCAAAAATATATGGGAATTTAAAGTTAAAATGTGTAGTCAACTATTATAGTCGTCTCCCGCAGTACCTACATAACTCGAGCAGGTTCTAATTTTTCGTTCCCGGGGGAATATTGGAAAATACTCTCTTAGTGCTCCCCTATACACTCCCCAAGGAACCTACATGCCAAATTTCAACTTTCTACAATTAGTAGTTTCGGCTGAACGTTGATCGATCAGTCACGTCATACCTACTACTCATTCCAAAGTATAATGAACGAACTTATTTAAAACGTGTATGTGCTTTACGTACTTGCTTTTCTCACCTCACAACACAAACTCATAGCACCGATCACTCCAATAAAAAGATCAATAAAATCCCAACAAACAAACTTAAATCTTATAACGATACTACACAAAGAAAACAAACTCAAAAAGGTCACGCTACCTTATAATAAAATTCTCACACATATAGTGATTCCACTCCGTTACCTTTTACCACCCGGTTGGAAAAGTGAAGTATCAACAACCACACAAAAATATATAGAACCACCTTAGAAAAATATCAATAAAATCGCTTAGATACCATAGAACCCTACACTTCTTGTAGAGTCCAATAGTACAGCTAAATTATTAAAAGTTCGTCAATTATCAGTCTTAAGTCAAAGTATTAGAGGTGAAAAGTAAGGAACCTTTTGTTAGAATAATTGACTGGTTATCAGAAATGACGGACCATTATTCTACGCTGAGATAGACATCACGGTCATTTGACGGGCCGACATAGTCGGCGGGCGCGCGGCGGTTTTTTAAACGCCCATTGAAATTAGTCAAAGCAGTGTTGATTGACAGATTGACTTCATTGTCTTGCTATGTGCTTAACTAGAATAGAAATGAAATGAAATGAAATGAAATGAAAAATGTTTATTTAGCAAACATAAAGAATGAGATATTTCCGTTATTTGTTGAAACAAATGACGGTAAGGGCGAGTAGGGCACGAGTTGCGCGCCGGCTAGATTCAGGCGGGTGATTCCGTGACCATTCTGTATGTAGTATACTATTAAATATTGTGTGCCCCGGGCCTTTTACCTATATCACAGAATATTTAATAGTACTACATAGCCTGTATCATGCAAAATTTTGAACCGGTCTTAGTGGCGAGCCTTGGGGGAGGCCTATGACCAGTCCAGCAGTGAACTTTCGTGTGAAATTGATGACGCAAACTTTTGACATGTATACTCGTGGTAAATACGAAACTGAAAAGGTTTCGAAGTAATAATATTAAATAAATAAATATCTTGGGACTTTCACACATATTGAACTAGCCCCAAACTAAGCAAAGCTTATACTATGGGTGCTAGACAACGATATAAATACTTATATAGAGAAATACATAAATACTAAACATCCATGACTCGAGTACAAACATTTGTGTTGATCACACAAAGTTTGCCCCGAGCGGGACTCGAATCCGCGACCATCGGAACAGAAGGCAGGGTCACTACCAACTGGACCAATCCGACCGTCAATCAAAGTGGCTCATCATCATCATCAACCGCGTCTGTCGAGCGTTTCCGAACCAAAAACCCGACCCTATCTTCCCACTAGACAAGTAAAGCACATTGTATAAAACTTTCGAATCGTGTCAGCTTGTCCGTGCGTCTGTTTGACACTCGCATCATTAGGTGCGGAGCGTAAACTTGTAAAACTTTTACATCGACGAGATCCGTTTGATAAAACGCCTCTTGGTGCAATGTATAGTCGTGTTCGTTCGGGATTTAACTATATGGTTTGATTCCCACAGTTTTGGTGTTTAAATCAACGTTTTTAAGTTATTTTTGAAGATCTAGAGACATTTTGGTGAATTGAATTATGTGTGAAACTATTTCAAAATGCTGTTGCACTGTCATTTTTCAAGAGGACT
This sequence comes from Aethes cnicana, assembly GCA_963971205.1. Lineage (NCBI taxonomy): Eukaryota > Metazoa > Arthropoda > Insecta > Lepidoptera > Tortricidae > Aethes > Aethes cnicana. Next base: position 8,686,109 of record OZ020294.1, read on the forward strand.
TAACTGATTAAACAAGTAATTAAAAACGATAGAGGAAACAGTTTTTAACTGGTATAATTTGCTATTCTGCAAGTTAACAAACTGTTTAATATCTACTTTACGGATTGCAGGTGTACAATAGGCCGCAAAAGTGCATGGTCGGTAGGAAAACATAATGGCATGCCGCCGTTAAGTGGCGCCATCTATGAGCACGTTCATTGATCTAAGTTCATCTAAGAATTCGGTTAAAAACTTCTCACTAGATGGCGCTGATATCGGTCATAGCATACAAAAATAAAAAAATTTTTTCCCTTTCTGGAACTTGGTATTTTCGGTGACTGAGTAAACCTGCTTACTCTCCCTCAACTATTCCATACAGCAGTGTTCTTCATGTCGAATTTGCATTTTCGATTATTTCAATAAACCACGAGATGGCGAGATCTAATACCACGGGCACGGCTTAGTGTCAATATTGTGAAACTCCAAATGCAATTCACAATCATTCACAAAAATCTTCTCCGAACAATAATTACACTCGGGTGATTTGAACCCGAGCCATTCGGTGATGTAGTCTTTTCATAGCTGTCCTAAGCCACTCGACCATCGAAACATGTTGCTGAGGCATTGAAATTCATTACTACTATCGTCAATTTAATTTTATGTCCAGATATTATACGCATAAAAAAATAAAGGGTAGACTGAACATTTGAAAACACCCTAATATTTTTTTGTTTTAATAGAAGCAATCTTCACTGGTCGTTATTACGTCAGCTCGTTGTCTGTTCCTATTTCTGTTGTTTTTCTTTTATTATTGTTGGATTACTTCATTAATAATGAGTTCTCGTTGAAATACTGACTTTGTTACAAGATCGCGACCTAACAAAGCAAAAAGCAAGCTTTTGCAATGCAAAAAGATTACAGTAATTGCTAGTCGAACCGGTATAACGTAAGTATTTTTTTTTATTCCTAGCTTTCTATAAGTGCTATCACCTACTTATAATTATTCCTTAATCATAAATTATCATATTATTTCTGAAAATTGTTGCAGAGGAAAACGGATGTTCTCTTCGTAATGAGGGTTTGCAGTATCGTGTCGAGGCTGGGGAGGCAGCTGCCCCCTGATCTAATACAAAATGCCCCGACAAAATCGATCCACCCCCCTGGATCTGAAGCTGAATATGCGCTTGCCCCCCTGAGAGAAGCTGGGTACGCCCTATGGTAGATGTGCTGGAGCAGACCATGCACGCTACGGTCGCGTGCTTCAATCGCCGCGGCCGCGATCAAAGGCCAGTGCCTTGCCTTGGAATCTTGGAATACCACCACCACCACCACAACAGTCTATTTTACGGCCCACTGCTGGGCACAAGCCTCCCCTCATCACGAGAGGGGTCTTGGAATACCACCTTTAGTTTATTGAAAGTTATTGACAAGTGATCAGACCTGTAAAACTCAAGTTATAAGTGCTAAGTTTAAGTATAAATACCTGAGTAAGTTAGTAGTGACTATAGCCTGTTAGATAATTCGAGAGAAAAAATAAACAAAGATACGACAAGCACGTGATCACTGCAAATATTGTAAGTATTGTTTTACTTTAAAATAATCATATTCAACAGTTTGATGAGTAGATAAAAAATCTAATAACAGGGTGTTATAGATTAAATGTGATATTCATCTATGTCTGTCGTTGTTGTAAGTAACTATAGTGAAGAATAAAATATCCAACATGTGTGATATTGTATTATTATTGGATAGTGATATAATGAATAGCCTGAGAACGCTTCCTCACAAGAAAACACAGCAAACAATTTCATTAAAGTAACAGAACAATTTATTCTTGATTACAAAAAATAAAGGTCTTAACAAAAATGTAAAAAAAAACCTTCCTAATCCGAAATCACGAATTATCTAACAGACTATAATAAATGATTTTTTTTATTGTGGAGAAGCTTCAATCCTCTTTCCGAGTTCGGAAATGAATACTTAAGCTATATCCTCAATAAAATGTTATTTATAAAACAGGCCGTTCCTACAGCGAGAAACAATTGAAAGCGCTTATGCGTAGATTTTAAGTTTTAATTTGTATAAAAAATACCGTCTTAAAACATATCAATTTATTTCACCATATCAGCCGATAGACGTCCACCGCTGAACATAGGCCTCCCCCAAGACTCGCCACTCCGACCGGTCTTGTGCCGCTCGCATCCACCGACTTCCCGCGACCTTCACCAGGTCATCGCTCCAGCTTGTTGGAGGCCTACCGACAGCTCGTCTTCATCGGCCGTCAGTTCTGCGAGCCATGTGCCCCGCCCCCTGCCACTTATCAATTTATTTATAATGGTTTATGTTCTGCTATTTTCAGTTTAACACGGTTTAATAATCAAGAATAGTTTATTTTAGCATTAAAATAATTGTATCGAGCGATCAGCGAAGTGTCATAATATGTGAAACGAAAACTTAAATGCGAAATAATGATATAACCAAAAATAGTATTTTTAACATTTACAAGTTGCTATTTTTATGAAAAGTATCTTAAATATGGAATGTTGCGAACAGCTGGGTAACGGATCGGCCTAAATATCACAAATTGCGTATAAAGTATAAGTATAAATAAATGAGGAAAGATTTATTTTGTTTAAAACATAATTACTTGGTTGTATTGGTAATTGATTATTGGTTTGGCATTTTTTGGGAAATAATATATACTTTTATTATGTTTATTTAATTCACGTATAATAGAATTTAAAAATATTAATAAAGTTTATTTTGTTTAAACCAAGAATATTGTTTTATTTCTAGTTATAGATAATTATACTACTACTACTGCAGCCTATTTGCGTCCCACTGCTGGGCACAGGCCTCCTCTCATCACGAGAGGGTTTGGGCTATAGTCCCCACGCCACGCGGGCCCAGTGCGGATTGGGGACTTCACACACATCTTTGAATTACTTCGCAGATGCGTGCAGGTTTCCTCACGATGTTTTCCTTCACCGAAAACCTCTGTGGTAAATTCAAATTGAATTTCGCACATTAAGTAAACTTAGAGGTCCGAGCCGGAATCGAACCACCGACCCTCTGCATGAGAGGCGGTAGGTCGAACCACTAGGCCACCACGGCTTAGATAATTATAACAGAACAATAATTATTAATTTAATCCACTTATGAAAAGTTCAGAAAAAAATAGTAGGTATTGAAAAAAGAAAAAAAACTAAAAATATCTTGTCACTTGTCCAGAATCGATCCTCGGTCTATCATTTCTTTATACCAAGGCGCTAATTAACTAAGCTATCGACTCATGTTGCGAGTGGCTGAAATATAGGTTCAGATACGTTTTAATTATGTTGCTTTCAAATAACAACGCCATCTTACGGCGCTGCCAGTTGACTTTTTGAAATTCACGTAGCTAGTAGCACGTAGCACGCCATCGACGCCGAACCGCTTCGTTCAGAGGAATCTCGACTTTGTCGTGGCCATGCACTTTTGCAGCCGACTGTACCTAACGTGTATCCATAACATTGTTTAGTAGACAACCTATAACTGAAATTCATAAGTTCTTTACTAATATTCATATTAATATTAATCCATACTTCCATATTATCCATACTAATATTATAAATGCGAAAGTAACTCTGTCTGTCTGTCTGTTACCTCTTCACGCTTCAACCGCTGGACCGATTTGGATGAAATTTGTCATGGAGATAGTTGGGGTCCCGGGAAAGGACATAGGCTGCTACTTTTCATCCCGGAAAAACGCACAGTTCCCTCGGAAACGCGATTACCGAATTCCACTCGGGAGAAGTCTCGGGCAGAAGCTAGTAATATTATAAATGCGAAAGTAACTCTGTCTGTTTGTCTGTTTGTTACCTCCTCACGCTTCAACCGCTGAACCGATTGAGATGAAATTTGACATGGAGATAGTTGGGGTCCCGGGAAAAGACATAGGCTACCTTTTATTCCGGAAAAACGCATACTTCCCGCGGGAACGCGATAACCGAATTCCATGCGGGCAAAGTCGCGAGCAGAAGCTAGTAATAAATATCTCTTACTCGTAGCTACAAGGAAAATTGGTCCATTTTACGTTCTTGGAACTGTTAATGAAGTTATTATAACATATGTAACAAGTAGGTTTACATTGCACCTTATCAAGTTTCGTTAAGGTTCAAAATTGTAAACAAATGACCTCGACTGAAATAAACTGTTTTTCTAAATACCGAACGATTTTTTTTTTTTTTTTTTTTTAAATCAATTTAGGTATGTACTTTGAAGGCACCCTTCCCGCCAAACCTTACCATAGCTGGCAAGTAACCTTCGAGCGCCAGTTTAAAAAAGGAATAATGTCTCTAACTTTTTAAACCAGGGAATAGAGTCATTACACACGATCCTAATCACATTTTATACCCCACCTCGGCCGTATATCTGAAACGCGACACCGTGTGGTGCTGCCTTTATCGTGCCGGATTGAAACGTTGCTTAGATGTTTAAGTATTTTCTCAAAAATGGCCGGGAAACTCGTCATTGTCTGCTTTCTGTCAGACCGCAAAGTGCGTCATTGACAATCAGTCAAAAATTAAAAAAAAAAAACTCAACTGCATGCCCCGGAAATTTGTATGAATTTACTTCCGCGGCATGTATAAGCGCAGGGAATGTTGTATGAGATTTCATAATCGTACAAGTAGTTACTATTTTCAAACAGCCAAGTCTGCATGTTCTGTATCTGTCAATTGACGCGGAACGAAACGTTTTTATCCGTGTCTGAAACAGCGCAATGTATTTCAGAACGGAATTAAAAAAAAAGCGCGATCCATAAAGAGCGGGAATTCTTGTCTTGTATCAGATTTATTTAGCTAAATTTCATGAAAATAGTTTACTAGTTTGGTTTAAAAATTAATAAAATGTTATAATTTTTATAAAAAATGAGATATCTACTCGTACATGCGAGTTTTTAACTTGCCGTGTTAGTGTGTCTGTTAAAGTCAAATATCGGTGCATACGAAATAAGATTGGCGTTCCATTGGACTTGTTGTAAGTACTTGAGTATCTTTGCGTGCGTGTCAATGCTGTATTATGAATACCTAATACCAAGCTTCTTTTTCATTTTTGAGAAAAGCACTATATAAGCCTCGGCACGTGAAAGGCTTTGCAGGCTTCGTGTATATTAAAGGGCCTCGGCGAAGCCTCGGCCCTTTAAACCAGTACTCAGCCTGCAAAGACCTACTTTCCCGGCCACGGCAATAATGTACTATTTCTACTGTGAAAATATTTCTACGGTTTATTTTATTGTAAGTACTTATACAATAATAACAAAGAAACACTGCCTTTTTGTCTATCCTAAAAGTATACTTACAGCAAGTTATAAAAGCGGTAGATCGAATCACTAGGCCTCCACGGCTTCTCTTAGAACGCTCAATGGTATACCTACGCCTACAAAATGTAAATCACGGATCACGGAGCCCAAAAATGATGTTTATCTGAGTGTGTAATATGCAAATGGCCGACGCACGAGATTGAGTTATCCCAAACCATCCCAGTAATGTTCTAGTAGAGTCATTTTCAGTATGAGTCTGACAAAGTGTTTCCGCTATTTTGTCTACTTACCTACTTATAGCCTGTAGTACTTTGTCGCTTGTTGTCGAAGAAATCAAAGCGAAGATCCAAAATATGGGTGGGGCTGATAGAATTTAAACAGTTGTGACAGGTCTCTGTTTTACCCTATGGTTGACTGGTAGAGAATGCCAGTGGGCATTAAGTTCGCCATTTGTACATATTTGTTTTTCTGTGCTACTACTACTACAGCCTATTTGCGTCCCACTGCTGGGCACAGGCCTCCTCTCATCACGAGAGGGTTTGGGCTATAGTTCCCACGCGAGTCCAGTGCAAAATGGGAACTTCACACACACCCTTGAATTAAACTCAGTCATTCTTTGTTAATTTTATAAAACAAAAAATACGTGTCTAATATTTTTTAATTACCTGACTGACGGACTAATTAGAATTTCGTTTTCTTCACCCTGTCGTCATCCCTATTGTGTTCGAAATCTTACTACGGAACCTCTAAATTAAAAAAAAAACTATTCAAAGCGGTACCTCTCGCGTTAGATTGAGTTATAACTGTTGTCGCTTCCCAAATTTATAGTGGGAATTACCTTAACAAATCGCTTTTTTTAACGTTCACGACATCACTAATTTATTGTTTAAATGCGTTATTTATTTTATTGATTTCGCTGTTAATCGGGAGATCGGGTTACATAGGTTTACCTGTGATATTTCCAGGGTTACAACTTACAACTATAAACTCAACGGATTGTGTGATAAGTCAACATTGAGTGGTTTTTAGGTAAGTACGGCAAAAACTTAGCTTTTAATAGGTAGGTACATACATACTTTACGTACACTGTATTTGAAAATTTTTGAAAATTCAGCCCTTAGTCAGATAGGCCGTGTGATTGTTTTCCAGCCAATGCAAAAAAAAATACTGAACAGATTTTGATGAAATTCTTAATTATTAAAAAAAATTACAGTCGTACACCTGTCAGAGTAACTGTCACGGGGCAACAATCAAAACGCCAGCGATCATATCACGTTCGGGGAACGCAGCGGGTGCGGGTTCGAGTCCCGCTGGGGTAATTCACTAGGCTCACACCTCCGTGGGCTGGCGGTTGGACGGAATGTCTTGATACTTGATAGTTACCTATGTAAGTCCGAGTTAATTTTGGCCGCGATTTTTTTTCTCATAAACCAGTGAAACAGTTAGTTCAATACTAAAACTCGACTACTAAAATTCAACAATCATTTTTAGTGCATTTTTTGAGTATTATCTTTTTTTTTCAATTACCTATTCATTCTCCATATTTTCTTCTTTTTTTTTCTTTTTTCATTTGACACCACAACACTCGATCGAACAACACAACACAACACACAACACTCGATCCAGTGTCATCTGGACAATTAAATTAATAATTTTGATTTTCTTCGATTTCCTTCTTAATTTTACGAGTATACACTGCCCATCATTGTTATTCTTTTCGCAATCTAGAATTTCCTAAGGTTGACTGCAAGATATCGCTGTTTAGGGCCGTCCGCCTGTTGTTTACCTATTACCTTCGTATTCTTTCCTGTATTAAATTAATGGTGTGCTTTTCTTTATGCACAATAGAGTTTTAATAAATTTCACCTTAGGTATACCTACTGTGTCTAATTCGTTTTTTATCAAGTATCAAGATGGCTCGCGCCCGCGTAGTGATATATTGGTGATGCAGCAACACTATTGTGATCTGTTGGTAGATAAATCCGAGATAGCTTATTCTCTTAATATAAACGTTGGATTCCGAGCTCGATCCAAAAAGGTTAAACTTCGACACATTCGCTTTCGCTCCAAACCACACGGCGGACACGGCCTATAAAAACACGATCTCGAACACAATTCGAATGAAGGTGTCAATGTTTGCGTGCGAGGATGTCTGTAAACTTGTAGATGTGTGTGTACCACTACGCGGGCCAATGATTCACTCACCATCTCCAGATGAAACAAATGACGGTAAGGCGAGTTGGGTGCGTGCGAGTTGCGCGCCGGCTTGATTCAGGCGGGTGATTCCGTGGCCATTCTGTGTGTAGTACTATTAAATATTCTGTGTCCAAACTGAGGCTCTAGTTTTATTTTGTAGTTTCAACTAAGCAAACGATTCTCATCGCGTTCGCGTTTTAATCTGAATCTATTTGTGCAAACTGCTAGAAAATCCGTGCGCCAAAAGGTTATGGGCCCATAACCTTTTGCAAGTAGAAACAAGCAGTGTTAACATTTTTATTATATGATAATATACAACCTGTAGTGACATGCCAATGTTGATGAATGATGATGTCATTACCCTCGAAACTTTGTCAAAACTGGCGTGATGTGACCTTGATCACTAACGCTCTGCCTATCCCGCATGGGGACATAGGCGTGATGATAAGTATGTATGTCATGTATTTATAAAATACAATTAATAAGTTGACGGCCGGATTGGTCTAGTTGGTAGTGACCCTCCTTCTGTTCCGACGGTCGCAGGTTCGAGTCCCGCTCGGGGCAAACTTTGTGTAATGAACACGAATGTTTGTACTCGAATCATGGATGTTTAGTATTTATATATGTATGTATTTCTCTATATAAGTATTTATATCGTTGCCTAGCACCCATAGTACAAGCTTTGCTTAGTTTGGGGCTAGGTCAATATGTGTGAAATGTTCCAAGATATCTATTTATTTATATATTAAAATACATATATATCACAGCTTCTACAATGATGAGAAGTTCCTTAATTTTCTTGCAGATCAGATCATCAGAATTTTGGTAGATACTTACTTACCTACCTAATAATGGGAGCAATATGGAATAGTAAATAAACTTTCCATTAAAAAAAACATCCCTTAAATAATGGAGGTCTAACTTAGACTTAATGGAGGTATTAAACACGGAAAAAAACCGGTTCACGTTTCGGTTTTTTTCTGTGTTTAATCCATATTAATATTAATATCTAAATATATAAAACTCAAAGGTGACTGACATAGTGATCTATCAACGCACAGCCCAAACCACTGGACGGATCGGGCTGAAATTTGGCATGCAGGTAGATGTTATGACGTAGGCATACGCTAAGAAAGGATTTTGCGAAATTCCCACGGGAACGGGAATAAAACGGGATTTTTCATTTTAATATTTCTGCGCATACGAAGTTGCGGGAAAAAGCTAGTTATATATAAAACTTAAAGGTGACTGACTGACATAGTGATCTATCAACGCACAGCCCAAACCACTGGACGGATCGGCCTGAAATTTGGCATGCAGGTAGATGTTATGACGTAGGCATCCGCTAAGAAAGGATTTTGCAAAATTCCCACGGGAACGGGAAAAATCGGGATTTTACTTTTTAATATTTCTGCGCATACGAAGTTGCGGGAAAAAGCTAGTTAATATTATAAATGCGAAAGTAACTCTGTTTGTCTGTCTATCTGTTACCTCTTGACGCTTTGGCATGGAGATAGTTGGGGTCCCGGGAAAGGACATAGGCTACTTTTTATCCAGGAAAAACGCATAGTTCCCGCGGGTACGCGATAACCGAATTCCACGCGAGCGAAGTCGCGGGCAGAAGCCAGTACCTCCATAAGTCTAAGTTAAAACCTCCTTTTAGATATTTTTAAAGTTGGTTAAAAACGGTTAATTATGCTAAGAATGGTGTCGCAATAAATATTCACGGCAGTGTTTAACACTGCTTTAGGCAAAATATGCGCATCAAGTTGATTTATTGCAATTCGTTATTGATTTGTGATAATTGTTTAATTTATTCTGAAGTGACCGCTTAACGACGTTCGCATTAAAATGCAATAGACAAACAAATACATAAATAACTTGGACACTTTGGTTCACTTAAGAAAAATTTACCTAGCCCCTAACTTAGCCAAGTTTGTGGTACCTCCATGGGTGCTAACCAACGCTATAAAATACTACTACTACTACTACTACAGCCTATTTGCGTCCCACTGCTGGGCACAGGGCTCCTCTCATCACGAGAGAGTTTGGGCTATAGTCCCCACGCGGGCCCAGTGCGGATTGGGGACTTCACACACATCTATGAATTACTTCGCAGGTTTCCTCACGATGTTTTCCTTCACCGAAAAGCGCAGTGATAAATTCAAATTGAATTTCGCACATAAGTAAACTTAGAGGTGCGAGCCGGAATCGAACCCCCGACCCTCAGCATGAGAGGCGGTAGGTCGAACCACTAGGCTACCACGGCTTCCGGCTATAAAATACTAATATATAGATATACATACGTGTCTATAGATACTACTTAAACATCCATGACTCGAGTACTTACCTACAAACATTCGTACTCATCACACAAGTTTGCCCCTAGCGGGATTCGAACCGGCGACCGTCGGAATAGTGGCAGGGTCACTCACTACCAAACCAACTTGATTAATCTTTTGATTTGAACTGTTTCCTTGAAGCTCACTACGAACACTTTTTAAGAATTCGGCATTTTTATTAATAACTATAAACCGATTTTGATGAAATTTGATACGAAGACGGAGACACGAGCTTTTTGAGAAATAAATTCATGTCTGCTTACTTATATGTTAATGACTTACTACAATTTGCAATCCTACAGAAAACATTCGTGCTCATCGCAAATGTACCTATATATTTTTTAAAACGGGTTTTTACACATGTAAAACGAGAAGTGATGATTAATACAAATTGATAGAAATTAACTTACTTGATGACGCCGTTTAGAAATGAATCTACATAATATTTAACAAATAAAATGCCAGCACAGTTTGACGTATTTTATACCTATTACAGTTTGTACATATCATTAATTCATTACGTTTGACATATTTATCATGAAATTATTGAATAGCGTATTTAAATTAAGTCTCGAATGTTTACCTATCGAATGATTTGTGGTGTTAATATTATTGTTAAGAATTCCGCTCGTATAATCGGCTTGTTCCCGGCGAGTCACCCCCCCAACTGTCACACTGTGACTCGTTGGGAAGTTTTTTTGAAAAAATATCCCAACTAGTCACACCTGTTACCAGATGGGAAAACTTCCAACACTTGTTCCCACTATTGTCATTTACTTGATTAAGCACACAAAATGGGACAAGTTAAGAACGAATGAACGTACTAATTTAATGAAACACTCACAGGATACATGGGATTCGGGGCTTATTTTAATACACCACTTGCAACACACAGCACTGCGAATGACGTTAGGGTGACACCCACACTACTACAGAATACCGGACTGTCATACCTGGCGACTGGCGAAGTATATTATTGTATCATGCGATCGCTTATTTATCTACCTACTTCTGCTACTGCGCGCAAAGGCTTCACTGAAACCTAATGACATATACCTATTATATGATTACCTATTTACTTTGACACTTTATGCCCCTGTCCTGTCAAGTAACGGAAGTGCCAAGCCTGCCGGACCCCAAACTGTTTAGCTTAGAAGGAATTTTATAATCCCAGCGGGGTGCCTACTACCGACTGTCTATACGATTATTATGCGATGTAATGGCTTTATTACTAGACTGACGTTATAAAGAATAATAATTAAGGCCATATATCACTGGAATAACGAGCATTCGGTAGTCAGCTTGAATTTGTTTTATTATTGGGATTTCTTGAATTATGTTTCGTGTATTTTTTGTGCGCCATCTTTTTAGTGTTTCTAGAATTAAGACGTAAGTTGTAGTTAAGTGTTAAGTATTAAACATTCTACAAATAATAATAAATAACATGTATGTCTATGAATAAATGTATTTAAGTATGTTTATTACTTTTTGTGTTTGTTTCTTCTGTACATCTTAGTACGGAGCACCGCCCACCAACCTAGTTTGTTTTTCTTCATCTTCACTATCCAAAGGTTGTCTGGTAGAGATCGCTATTAAGCGATAAGAGTGCCTGCTGTATGTCATACTTTTTGTGTAATTACATTATGTTTGTACTGTTATTTTAATGTGTGTGTTCAATAAAGTATATTGTATTGTATGTTGCAATCTGTCGAGCTGTTAGCTATAATAAATGTTGTATTTACGTGGTCATGCTTGGGTAGGTACCTAAATAAGCTAACTCGTATAACACATATTAACTTACTTATCAATTCTGGTTAGGTACCTACTTTATCCAGATCCTTAATAAACCTTTTTATATGCAGTAACACTGCATACTTATATTATATGTAAATGAAGCCAAAATAGCCCAACGCTTTAATAAACCCTGAAATCCTAAAGCTTAGAGTCCTATTTGGCGTATTATAAAGTTATTTAGGTACCTACTTAGCAAATTGTCAGTATAATTAGATAATTTAAAGGCTATACGGGGCGAAGCAGGATGTATAGTGTGCTGTGATTGGTTTTGAGCGAAGTCATTGACGTAACCAGAAACAAATGAACCTATAATAGACTGTACAATCTCCTTATATTGAGGCGTATATCGGAAAAGTTCTGTATTATCAGAGACAAGGTAATTATATTAGACTGTCAATCTCCCTTACATTACGGCGTACATCGGCTTCAATTTTTCATACTTCGCCTGTACAGCGCCATCTAGATGTTGCTCATGGAGTTCAAATGTATATATGCAAGCTACCTAGACAGCCACGTCTATTACCTATCGCATTTAAGGTGATAACTCACGGTTTTATGTAGCCTCTACGATAATAGATGGCGCGGGTGGTAGATATTGTAATTTTCAGGATTTACGCAAAATTCCAAGCCCAAAGGTACACTTTGATGGACTATGCGATTGAAGGGATATATTATACATCTCAATTTCACATAAGTATCCGTACATCACCTTTCATTTAGGAAAAAAGGCGAGCAGTCTGCCGAGAATGAACTCACGCACACATACAGAGGTAGTGAAACGTAGTGGAAACCAAGGCTTAATTTCGCCGAGAATTATAGAGCTTCTGTGGCGCCGTGGTTTTTGTGATTTCTTTTTATGAAGTATAAATCGTGGAAGTCGTGGGTTCGATCCTCACTTTTTCAACTTTTTGTATTTTTTTTTTTCTTTTTTCTATAATAAATATTTGTAAAGGGGAAAAATAAAACTAGTGAAACTTTTGATATATTTTACTTGACATTATAGAAATATTTTTGATCTAGATATGATTATTTATTTCTACTACTATTTTTAATCAAAGGATAAAAATCCGTGTGTATTTCGTTACATTATCCTCCTCCTCCGGCACATACTTCTTGTGACGGTCTTCCATGTGCAGCGATCTTCGCCCTGGTGCATCGCCGCATTTACCGGCGGCACCTGTTCGGCCTCCTCTCTCTGGGTCTTTTCCCTTCAGCATTAGTCTCTCCAACTTGCCGGATTTCCACGAGTTATGTGACTGAAGGTAAGCCGTGGAGGCCTAGTGGTTCGACCCACCGCCTTTCATGCAGAGGGTCGGGGGTTCGATTTCGGCTCGCACCTGTAAGTTTACTTATGTGCGAAATTCAATTTGAATTTACCACTGAGCTATTCGGTCAAGGAAAACATCGTGAGGAAACCTGCACACATCTGCGAAGTAATTCAAAGATGTGTGTGAAGTCCCCAATCTGCACTGGGCCCGCATGGGGACTTCAGCCCAAACCCTCTCGTAATGAGAGGCCTGTGCCCAGCAGTGGGCCGTGAAAAGGCTGTGTAGTAGTAGTAGATGTGACCGAAGTATTTGACGATTCGGCTTAGACGAACCATGGACGGATATTGTATGTCGAGTTTGAGTTCTTTGAGCACCGAGATGTTGGTGCGATGAGCTGTCCAAGGTATAGTATATAATATTATCAACTAAATAGTTCAATTCAATATATCATAATTTACTTTACAAATTCCTAATATTGTATTATTTCATTTTATCTTCATCTTTTTATCTTATCTCAGTAAGTAAATATTCTCTTTCTTGGTTTACATTTTATTGCCACGCACAGCCACACGAAAATAAAATTGCTACACATGTCTGACAAGTTTATTAAAATAGGTATAACAAAATATATCACAATTTTACACATGATAAGGTTGGTTCTGATTAGCAGTGATTGGTTTCACAATGTCTCTTCATTGTTACTCACAGGCCGCAGACAGGCAGGCACAGGTAAATGTAATCTCTTCCAGAAAGTTTCTCTTCCAGAAAGCTTACTTCGTCCCTCCTAGGAAGACAGATCCAAGGCATTCCAGAAGATGTTTGATCTGAAATAGAGACAAAAGATTACTCGATCACACTCTACGGATAATAATAATAAATCTGGCTATTCAGTTTTTTTAGAGGATCTCTCTGAGATGATATGACAGCGGGATGTATTGCCGCATTCAATCCTGGTGATCAAAAAAATAGCGGTTATATCTATATATATAAAACAAGAAACCGACTGACTGACTGACAGATCGATCAACGCAGAGCCGAAACTACTGGTTGTAGAGAGCTGAAATTTGGCGTGCAGGTTCCTTAGGGAACGTAGGGGAGCACTAAGAGAGGATTTCCCGAAATTCCCACGGGAAGGGAAAAGAACGGGATTTTACATTTTAATATTTTTGCACATAGAAGTTGCGGGGAAAGGCTAGTTATTTATAAAATACAAGCTTTGCCCGCGACTTCATCTGCGTAGAATTCGTTTATCGTGATTCCCCAGGAATTGTCCACTTTTCCGGGATTAAAAGTGACCAGTAATCTTCCCCGGGGCTCAACCATTTCCAAACCAAATTTCATCAATATCGGTTCAGCGGCTGAAACATGAAGTGGTAACAGACAGACGGAGTTACTTTCGCACTTATAATATCAGAAGGTATTTGGCATGGAGGGCAGGGACATGGCTACTACCGAGTCGAACGGACGCACTTCACTACCGAAACACAACCGAGACTAGATAGAGATGTTCTACTATCTAAAGTCCCGCGCCTTCACATTTCAAAACACTGCATTTTTTTATTATTATTTAAAAAGTACCACCAACACTCTCAACGCACAGTTGATGGCTGTCTCAGCACGCACACATGTGTTGAGTGTTGGTGGTGCTTTTTAAATAAATTGCAGCGTTTTGAAATGTGACGGCGCGGGACTTTAGATAGTAGAAGATCTCTACTATAAAAGCTTTGATCACTTTTATTTTTTCACTGATAACACGTTGTGCGTTCGCAAAGCAATTATGGGATTTGGTCTCGCCTGGGTTGACGCGGGCGTCTAGGCAGTCGGCGCGGCCGAAGCTGCGGCGCCGCAGCCGCCGTGGGCGCGCAGGGCGCCTTGCTAGCTTTCCTCTCCCTCTCGTCGACAGAATTCTCCACACTTCTCGCACGAAAGGGCAGCTCCTTGAAGTTTGTGAAGTCCTCCCTCCGTACTCTTTTCCTTATCTTATTAGAAAGGAGGGCGTAAGTTATGTCCAATTGCGCTCTTTCTGAGATATCATTCTCCGTTAGTCTCACAAAGAGCGACCGCAGCCTCACTATAAACATGGCAGTTTTGTCTTGCGGCGTCGAAAATATAATATACCTATAGGCACGGTGGAGTCTTGGCAGATGTAGAAATGAGAAGACGGTGTGGGGCGAAGCCCTAATCACAAGTGACCGTGAATTCGTGGCAAATGTAGCGTGTGCGTAGCGATTGCACAACTGACTGACTGGCTGGCTGGCGCGCGCGGCGCGTGGGCATAGGGTCGGCCGGTAGGAGAGAGCGGGACAGGGCTATTTTCCGAGACGCGCGTCTATTCCGCGAAACGGTATGGCAACCGAGTACCTAAGGCCCAAGCGGGTTAGTGTTCCGCGCACGGTTTGCTATAAATTGTACTATTATGTACCCATCCCAACAAAAATATGTACACATTTTAGTACCTATACCAACTTGATTCTTTAGATCATTGCTTTTCATTGTTGGTGGTGGTAAATTGTTACTGCTTTGCGAATCAACCAAAGTAAAATTTCTACACATTTGACATCAATTTTTTCAAGTAGGTAGGTAAGGTAAATGTAAAGAAAAGAATACATTATAATATTATTATTAGTAAGGATCAACTAAATAGTTCAATAACATAGTTTAATTACTAATAGTTTAATTTACTTTACAAATTCCTAATATCGTAATATTTTATCAAAGTATCTAAACACCTACACGGTTGACAAAGTATGATGAGAACGAATATTTGTTCTCATGTCATGGATCTTTATTTGCATATGTATTTACATATCTAACTGTCTAATACATAAAATTCTCGTGTCAGTGTTTGTATCCAAACTCCTCCGAAATCGCTAAACCGATTCTTATGAAATTTGGTGTGTAAGTTCTGTAGGTCTGAGAAAAGGAATAGGAAGCTATTTTTCGTACCCATCCAAGAAAAAAAACCGGCCAAGTGCGTGTCGGGCCACGCGCAAATTATAGGGTTCCGAAGTTGACGATGCCCACAGTACCTTTCTAAGACTTATTAGCATCTAGCTAGCCTGTGGTATGACGTGCCCGCCCGACGCCCCTGCCGCTCGAGAAAAATCATTGGTTTTTTAATCATTTCATAAGTCGACTAATGACTCGTAAATTTGTACAGCCTACTTAGCTAGAAGCGATTCTATTATAGCGCGAACACTATGAAATGTAGCGTATGCGTTGCGATGGCTCAAAGTTAGGCGACTGACTGACTGGCTGACTGAAGTGGCTGCCTGGCTGGCGCGCGCCGCGCGAGTGATGGGGTCGGCCGGTAGGAGAGAGCGGGACAGGGCTATTTCCCGAGACACGCGTCTATTCCGCGAAACGGTCTGGCAACCGCGTAAGCGTCGTAAGGCCAAAGCGGGCAGTGTTCCGCGCACAGTTTGCTATTGTTATATCCAACAAAAATATGTACACATTTTAGTACCTATACCAACTTATTCTTTAGATTTGTTAGATCATTGCATTTCATTGTTGGTGGTGGTAAATTATTGTTACTGCTTTGCGAACCAACCAAATTAAAATTGCTACACATTTCTGACATATTTTTTTTCAAGTAGGTAGGTAAGGTAAATGCACCTATGTTGGACGAGGACCAGCCATGGTCATTTTTTGAATTTACCTTCAAAATTAAGCAAAAACAAAGTTTTTTTTTCAAATGACTACACCGATCAGTCGTGCCAGTAGTTCAGCTGTCATACCAACGGTTTTTGATAGCCGACAGACATTTTTTTGTGGTTATCACGATTCTTAGTTGCGCGGTGTCATTTATAGTCGGGCGGGAGTCGTAATTTCTTATAAGAATCGCGATGCAAGTAAGTACCTGACTCAGGTGTATCACCTTTGTTGAAATTCATATTATTTATTAGCCACATAGCCTGTAATATTTGTTTGTATGTTTTCTAAGAATGTCGTTTGTATGTGCATGTCTGCTTTCTGAATAAACTTTTCTTTATCTTTATCTTTTCTTTTATTGATTTATCAATAGTAATACAGTACTTTTACATTATAACCTAAATGTAATTGGCATTCTAATCATTGACGACAGGTTTGGCTCAGTTGGTAGTAACCCCGCCCTCTGTTCCGACGGTCGCGGGTTCGAATCCCGCTCGGGGCAAACTTTGTGTCATGAGCACAATTAATGTTTGTACTCGAGTCATGGATGTTTAGTATTTATATATGTATGTATTTCTCTATATAAGTATTCATATCGTTGTCTAGCACCCATAGTACAAGCTTTGCTTAGTTTGGGGCTAGGTCAAATTGTGTGAAATGTCCCAAGATATTTATTTATTTATTATTTTATTTATACGGAGCGTAGACTTTATCAGTCGAGATCTCTCAAGCTTCACTTGGATATTCAATGTGCCTCGTACCATACGGTGATCGCTCCCGGACTTAACCGAATTAATCACTGAGACATCATCGAAAATCTGCTTCCTCGTCGACATGATAAAGTCTATCTCATTCCTCGTTACACCATCAGGGCTCATCCAGGTCCATTTTCTGTGCTCACATTTCCTGAAGAAAGAGTTCATCATATAGAGTCCCTCCTTCTCCATGAAACCAGCCAGTAGATGGCCCGGTGATTCCTACGCCCTCCTCCAAATTGCCCCACTCTCAGCTCTTCACCGTCTCGTTTGCCCAAACAACTGTGAAGTGACTTCTGGATGGCTCTGGATGGCTCTAGAAATGTCCTCATACATAGCCTCCACCTCATCGTCGGAGTGCGTCGAGGTCGGAGCGTAAACCTGTATAACCTTCAACGAATATCGTTGGGTTATTCTGAGTACAAGGCACGCTACCCTGGTCGACACACTCTCGATCTTCACCACATTGTTTGCGAGGGACTTGTGGACGATAAACCCGACACCTCCCTGGGACTGTTGGTCGCCCTCCCGGAAATAGAACAGGTTACCGGACTTCAGGGTTATCATGTCCTCCCCCTCTCTCCGGACTTCTGATAACCCTATGATTCCCCAACGTAACCTGCTCAATTCTTCCTCCAGTTCCAGTACCTTTTCGTCAGTCCGCAGTGTAGGTACGGCAGTTATATGTTGCCAGGGCCAAGGGTCGTCGTTTTTGGTAGCCTGGCCGAACCCGGGGATTCAATATAGCACCCCCTGCCCCGCCGTTACCATGGCCGCTACCATGGCCAGGAATAGCAGGGCCGCCGGGGAGTAGGGGTCTGGGCTGTGTTTGTGGCATCATAGTTCCCAAGTCTATCCATTGGGGGGGATTTGCCAATAGTCGCCACGCTTGGCAGACGGGTGGCGACCGCAGTTTTAAGGTGGTAGTGCTCGGAGGACGCTGCTTCCCATCCTCCGGTTTATCCCTTAGTCGCCTCTTACGACACCCACTGGAAGGGAGGGGGTGGTGCAATTCTAGGCCGGCACCACACGACACGGCTTTTTTTTAAATCTAGCTACATAATATTGTAGCGGTTTATAAAACACACCTACCTCCTAAATTTCAACCATACAGCACCCATAGTCTCCGAGAAAGATTACTGTGACATACGGACGGACGGACAGACAGACGGACATGACCAAATCATAACGGTTCCGTTTTTTGCTATTTGGTTACGGAACCCTAAAAAGTATATTATTACTTTTTACTCTATTACTTGTATTTATTTTTTAACCGATGGACGCAATCTGCTACATGTGGATATAGTTTGCGTCCTAAGAGTCCAAGTATGGTTATCGGTATCTGTATCTTTTTCTACAGTCATAATAATGTGGACGCAAATTGGTCATTACAATATCTTTAATAATAATGTCAAAATAAACATAAACTTAATGTCTCTTTTTCATTTCATCTCATAAAAATTTTAAATAAAAAAATAGAACCGACTTCAAACTCCGACAGCCTGTGAAGTTGGTGTCAAGTTCACTATAAGATAGTCATAGCTTTGGGGCGGTTTACTTGACACCGACTTCACAGGCTGTCGGAGTTTGAAGTCGGTTCTATTTTTTTATTTTTTTTTCGGCTATAGTTTCCAAAGATGTGTACGATGGGACGTAAGTCTTTGAAATTGATGCCAAAATCATACACGTGCTAACAAATTTCGAGGAGTTCCCTCGTTTTGTCATGGATCCCATCATCAGAACTGAACCAAATTATTAAAAATTAAAAAAGAATCATCGAAATCGGTTCACAATTGACGGAGATATGCGTGGTCATACATAAAAAAAATATATATATACGCGTCGAATTGAGAACTTCCTCCTTTTTTTTTCGTCGGTTGAAAAAACAACATTAAACTAAAAGACAGATAGAGTAGTTCGCGTCCATTGTGGACGCAAATAGGAGAGATTATAAATTTGGTGTAGTAATTCGCGTCCACCAAAAAAAAAAAACAAACAAATTTATCAGTAATCTATTTTAGGGCTCATTATTTAGGTCTAGCAACAACTATAAATCAACAATTTTAAATAAAACAATGAAAAACTTACCGTGACACACGCTACTGCTTACTATTTTTTTGCTAACATTTGGAACGCTGGCACTCATTTCTCGTAAAACTGAGACTAATTGTTTTTTTCTAAATAGGAAGGGTTGTGCGCACGTACCTTTTGTCTATTTTTGTATGCCTCTTGTACATCGAGGTATTAATAGAAAATATTTTGAGATAATTAGTCTGTTAGTATACTTATTATGAAGTTTTTTTACAAGGAGATCGGTCAAATGGACGCGAACTGGGGGGTGGACGCGAAAGGGCGAAATGACCCTACCTACATATATCACAATTGTACACAATGACAAGGTTGGTTCTAATTAGCAGTAGGTATTGGTTTCACAACAAAACCTAGCTTAGATTTCTGCAACGGTATTTAGGATTATCAGATTTATAAAAAATAAAAAATAAAAAAAAAAACCGCCTTCGAACTCCGACAGACTGCGATGTCAATGTCAAGTTCACTATATGATAATCATTTCTTTGGGTCGGTTCACTTGACACCGACTTCGCAGTCTGTCGGAGTTTGAAGGCGGTTTTTTTTTTTTTATTTTTTTTTTCGGCTAGTTTCCTAACAATACCATAGAAGTACTTATGTAACTCTGAAGTCTTCGAAATTGACACCAAAACGTCGTGCTAGCAAATTTCGAGGAGTTCCCTCATTCACCCGAAGGCAATTCCCATGCAATAGTACATTATTGCAGAGGCCGCCAAGTAGCGTATTGCCGGACGAGTTAGTTAGAAGGCTGAGCGAAGCGAAGCCTTCTATTATTACGAGTCCGGCAATCGCAATTGCGGCTGAGGTATATATAATGCTTTTCTCAAACAGCGAGGAAATACGTAAGGTCAGTCGGGGCAAGTGCGCCAGGATGGGGTGCGCCTAACATAAATATATCGAAACCTATAAATATTACTCAAATAGTAGTTGGCTGTTTACAAGGCATAGGGGCGAAATAAATTTAGACGCACTTACCGCACATCAGTGTTTACTACTTTCATGATCGTGGATGATTTGGCCATGGAAGTTGTACTTATTACCTCCATGGATTTGTCAGTTTCGGGGCAAGTGCGCCAGGATGGGGTAAGTACGCCTAACAAAAATATGTCGAAACCTATAAATATTACTCAACTAGTAGTTGGCTGTTTACAAGGCATAGGTGCGAAATAAATTTAGGCGCACTTACCCCACATCAGTATTTACTACTTCCATGATCGTGGATGATTTGGCCATGGAAGTTGTACTTATTACCTCCATGGATTTGTCAGTTTCTCTACAGAGGTGTCTCAAATAGCAAGCGAATTAAAAAAAACACACACACGACAATAATGTTTTTGCTGGCCAAGGCCGGCAATGGACAGCCTCGCGTCTTCTTTTTTTGAAAGTAACATGAACATTTCCGAGCATGTTTGAGAAAAGTTATATTTCTTTTTTTTAGCTGTAGACTTTTCCCGGTAAAAAGTACAAATAGTACATTATTGCAGACGCCGCTAAGGAGCGCATTGCCGGACGCCTTCTTAGTAGGTACGAGTCTGGCAATGCAGTTGCGGGCGTTGCGGCCGAGGTCTATAGGTACAATGCTTTTCTCAAACTGTGAGGAAATACTACTCGTCGTCGTCACCATCATCATCACCACCACCACCACCACCATCATCATCATCACCACCACCACCACCACCATCATCATCATCATCATCACCACCACCTCCATCATCATCACATCACCATCTCCATCATCATCACCACCACCATCACCACCATCATCATCATCATCATCATCACCACCACCTCCATCATCATCACATCACCATCTCCATCATCATCACCACCACCACCACCACCATCATCATCATCATCATCATCATCACCACCACCTCCATCATCATCACATCACCATCTCCATCATCATCACCACCACCACCACCACCATCATCATCATCATCATCACCACCACCTCCATCATCATCACATCACCATCTCCATCATCATCACCACCACCACCACCACCATCATCATCATCATCATCATCACCACCACCTCCATCATCATCACATCACCATCTCCATCATCATCATCACCACCACCATCAATACCATCACCATCATCACGGTATAGCAAAACACAACTTAGAAGGCGCGCGGATTCAGGCCAAAGAACACCAAAGAATATACCTAATAACTGAGGCATTGATGAAAATAGCACGTAGCATTTGCGGGCAAATGCGGGACATTACATTACATTACGTAGGTACACATAACCACAACAATATGTCAATGTCTCTTTTTTTTTTTTTTTATTCCTAATTGAGTTCCGTTTTGCACGCCGGTCGAAACATCAATGTGTAAATCTAAATGTACTCGTAGTAGGTAAATAATAATAAATCATTAGTTTATTTCGCTTGTACCTACCTACGATTTATATGTATAACTGACATTGATAAAATAGGTACGTAGCTAGTATCTAAAGTTTAGATACTAGCTACGTACCGTAGATTCTAAACATTATCAGGACCCAAAACAATTTAATTTTGTAAAATGCCACTTTTCAAATCACAAATTGTATAATCTGGATACCTACTATTATTATTACGCATACGCATATGATCGGTAATTTCATGGTAATTTCACAGCTTATATGTTCTAAAAGCCGTGGTGTGGCCTAGTGGTTCGAGCCACCGCCTCTCATGCCGAGGGTCGGGGGTTCGATTCCGGCTCGCACCTCTAAGTTTACTTACGTGCGAAATTCAATTTGAATTTACTATGAGCTTTTCGGCGACGGAAAACATCATGAGGAAACCTGCACGCATCTGCGAAGTAATGCAAAGATGTGTGTGAAGTCCCCAATCCGCACTGGGCCCGCGTGGGGACTATTATAGACCAAACCCTCTCATAATGAGGGGAGGCCTGTGCCCAGCAGTGGGACGCAAATAGACTGTAGTACTAGATTATATGTACTCGTCAGCATAACTGTTACAGCGAGCGTGTAGACAGTGCGGGTTTTCTACGCTCGAGTGGTCTACGATCTGGTCAATTTATTTTTGTTTTTTGTTTTTTACCTACAGCAAAAATCAATTTTTATAGACTAACTAGCTGACCCAGCGGACTTCGTACCGGCATAGTTTTCTTTTTGGGTGGGTTGAAAAATAGCTTACGTCCTATTCTCAGCCCTACTGAACATACACACCAAATTTCATAAGAATCGGTCGAGCCCTTTCGGAGGAGTTTGGTTACAAACACTGTGGCACGAGAATTTTATATATACCTACTATCTATAGGTACTATATAAGAGATAAAATGTCCTAAGCAGAGCTCGATCGCCCAGGCCAGGTAGAGATCTTCACTATCTAAAGTCCCGCGCCATCACGTTTCAAAACGCTTCAATATACCACCAACACTCTCAACACATGTGCTGAGACAGCCATCAACTATGCGTTGAGAGTGTTGGTGGTGCTTTTTAAATAATAATAAAAAAATTGAAGCGTTTTGAGATGTGAAGGCGTGGGACTTTAGATAGTAGAAGATCTCTACCTACTTCTTATTATAAGTAGCTATTTTTATTTCTTACATAAATGAATAAAATACTTATAAGAGATAGGTATGATTTATTTCTTCTAGCAGTCTTCTGACATGTCACCGCTCATTACATTTTTTATATCTGATCATTATAAACAACAAAATACTTGTATAGGTACTTACTTACCTATTTCGTTCAATGATTTTCCAACTCATAAAAAGCGATTTACGCGATCAACTATGTAACGGCGGGTTAACGCCATCTTGTGAGCATTCTGGAAATTAATAGGAATCGGACGGACACTAGCACTAGCAGATCAGCTGTTCATAGACCACGACGCCATATTGGCCTGATGCTTACAGTGTAAACGTTCTCTCACACAAGCTTGGTTCGACCGAAATTTTATTGGTTTTGAAATGCTTATAATTATTTTATTCTTTGATTTTTTGCGGTGTTTTTGATCTATGCGCGCTCGGGAAATAATGTAATATTTTATTAGAACGATAAAAGAAACTAAAAGCAGTCGTAGTCGAAGATTACGTGAGCAGTTTTTTGTATGGGGTTCAGCCGTGACGATTCACCTTAACACTTATTTCGGGCGTATTTAAACTGATTTGTTTGAAAGATGTCCTTCTAAGTTTACCTTATTTTTCTATGGATGAACAATATCCATTCGGCGCTTTGCAATCGTAGCTTTATGATAGTTTGAAACGCCCCCTGGATATTGAAGAAGAAGAAGAAACATTAATTCGCAACAAATACACGACATAAAAAACATATAATGAAAAACACAGTAATGGGAAAAAAAAAAATATCTCATGGAATTTAAAATTTTCAAACAGGTACTTAGGCAGCGACATCTATTATCGCATTGAACACTTATTTCGGGCGTACGCGGATCTGTATGAAGGTTGTTATTCTAGGTTTTTAGGGTGGTTTAGTTACTTATTTTTTCTACCAAGGGTAAGGGACCTTATTTATGTTTATAAAAAGGGATATAATTATAAAGGTACTTTCCGTGACTTCGTCAGCGCAGCGTGGAAATCGGTCATAGAGTTCCCGCGGGACTACGCGTTTTTCCGGAAATAGTGTACTTACACAATTCCTTTTCTGGGACTGGAATTATCTACCTACATACCAAATTTCATCCAGCGGTTTAAGCGTGAAGAGATAACGGACAGACAGCTTTTGCATTTGTAATTAAATTTTATGTAGGTATGTGGATTCTTTAGATTTGGAAGTCATTGTATGGAAGGAAAAAGCCGAAAGAACGCCGTGAAAGAAAGGAAGCCGTGGTACCTACCGCCTCTCATGCAGAGGGTCGGGGGTTCGATTCCGGCTCGCACCTCTAAGTTTACTTATGCGCGAAATTCAATTTGAATTTACCACTGAGCTTTTCGGTGAAGGAAAACATCGTGAGGAAACCTGCACGCATCTGTGAAGTAATTCAAAGATGTGCGTGAAGTCCCCAATCCGCACTGGGCCCGCGTGGCGACTATAGCCCAAACCCTCTCGTGATGAGAGGAGGCTTGTGCCCAGCAGTGGGACGCAAATAGGCTTTTGTAGTAGTATGAAAGGAAAGGCTTTTCTTTATTCCACGTAGCTACCTACGTAATGGATTCAGAGAGCAGTAATAAGAAACAAAGGCTACCGCTGTATAGGCGATAAATTTTGACAGATCAATAAGTAAGTAAGTAAGTAAGTAAGTAAGTAACACTTTATTGTACAGAAAAAAAAAACACAAATACAATTATCAATACAGAGAAGAGACACATGTACAAAGGCGAGCTTATCCCTACAAGGAATTTCTTCCAGCTAACCAATAAAATCCAGCTAGCAATAAAATCTTGTAAACTATGTCGTTGGTGGGACCTCCGCGCTAATGCAAACACGTATCCACACTTGAAAACTTAAATGATTCGACTTCTAACACATTAACAAATGAAGTAGGTATTACCTACTCTATTGTAAAATACAACCAATCACAATTACATTGTTTTAACAAGATTTGAAATGAATATTTTGTACTGACGCCCTCATACAATTTAGGTTTAGAAATACTTAATAAAGATTTTTGGAGATCGTTCGCTAGGGACTAAAATATGCAAGTTTGTATTAGAGAAATTCAATTAGGTAAAAGACAATGGAATATTTTGCAAAGTTTTGGCACATATATCTAATAGTGTATAGAGCAAAAACACACCATTAAAATAAGTCAATCACTCATACAACGCATTTGTACACCACAATATGTCTGTGTGCAGTTTACGTTCTGTTTGTATGGAGTGTCGTCACTGTACTTTGCCATAAAAGTTCTTAAGCAGTTTTGAGTTTGATCTCTTCCCACGAGATGGTGCTAATTGTGGTAAGTAAATGAATGATGTGGACACACCTCGGCCGTTACGCGCCGTCGCCGCACGCGTCGATTTGTGCCGCGGCGCGCATGCCGATCCATGCGCTTGCGCACACTATTAGCTATCTTCTATTACTGTCTATTTAGAGCCTGGTTGTGAGAGGTACAAGAGGCTAGAGTTCTATTTTGGTACCCACGACATCGCCAAATTGCGAATACCACTTGGTTTCCGATCGGTTTCCACTTGGTTTCGGTTAGTGTATAGCTTGGCCAATAAAAGTATGAAAAAAGCGGGCGCCACTTTTGCATTTAGATAGTATACATAAAAGGACCTTTAAAAAAAACTTGAAGAATATTAAACGTTACATATAAAAACAGCTCGAAATGTTATCCGTCGAAAAAAATGGAAATTTAGCAAAAAACTCGGAATGGGATTAGATACTTAGCACCCCCACACAGCCACAGATAATTCAAGTCCAGGGAAAGGACAAGCTATCCCATTTTATCCCAAAAAATAAATAGTCCCCGCGGGAACGTTCGGTCAAATCAAAACCCTGTCACTATTAGACCGGTGTTAACCCGTATATTTTTCAACAGACGTAACTACATACCTAGTTTAGTATTAGCTTAGCTTGCATTGGGTAGCTAGCTTTATGCCCCTTATTCAAAATACACATATAGATAGGGCACAATTAAACAGAGGCTTTCCCGGAAGAGATAGCAATTCGGGCGTTCCCTCACCGAACGGCTATTCCGAAAACCGAAGTGCGACCACTGTACTTAACACGTTCACGGACACAGACGATCTCATTTTTTTATTGATATGACACAGAAATTTCCCATACAAAATAGCATGACGTCTGAGGACGGATTGTCATATTACACTATACTGGAAGTATGTGTTGCGGCAGTAACGGCCATAGACGTACGCCTGGAGGCGGATATTCGTATCAAGCGAGTCCTAAGATATGTGTTACGGCACTGACGTCTATAGCCGAAATCGTCTATAGTAAATCGATCGGCCACGGCGGGATGCCGCAACACGTGCTTATCGATGTGTGTGTGACAGAGGTAGCTTGTGTGCAACAGAAAAAGTGTTTGCCGTGGCACTAGCGGTTTGTCTTTCAGCCTAAAACGGCACAGAGTCACCTGCTTCCTATTAATACTATGGACAATAGTCGGCTATCGACGGAGTTGCACTTTTAGTGCTAATTAAATTGCCGCCTGTAGCCGTAGTGCCATATCATGAGGATCATCGTTTACGGCTCTCGAGTGTCCGTGAACGTGTTAAATTCTGAAGAAATGTATAAAGAGAGACTATTAATGGACACTCGAACTTATATGGCATAAGGAATAACTTTGAGAACTAACGTTGAAATCAAAAGTTCTCATTCTAAAAGAGCGTAAGTCAAAAATTAATTAGTAGAAATAGATCTGCGCAATGTAAATACTCGTAGTTCTACGCGCAGCGCCCATTTTTAAACCGCTGCTTAGCGAGAGAGAGCTATATGACGTCACGCACCAGTTACCACTGAAACACGATTTTCTCTAAAAGTAATAAAAGAGTCTGAAACTTTTTTATTTAATCCTTTAGCAAGAGAGAAGTACCGAAATGGTTTTCGAAATACGACTTTCGCCTTATTAAAAAAATTCAATGTTGTCAACGAGGCACCTTACCTAAACACTAAGTAGGTATTAGATATACGTATCGACAATCCCTGAAAGAGTAATAGAAATTGTCTGATTCGACTCGTCAGGCATAAATAGACAACTCCGTAGTTTTCGTACTTACTTTATTCCCCAAAAACAATACAGATTCGAAAAATTCACCCGAACCGATTACCCGTTGAATCGCTAATAGAATAAATGGTTATTTTTTATTCCGATGACGCCTCCGATAGTTGGTGAAATTGTAGAAAATGGACTGATACTACAACTCGAAGGGCGTGAGGTGAATAAAATTGAATAAATGTTTAATAAACGTCGATTAGTGGAAACAATTGTTGAACAGCCGTTAAGAATTATGTCTTCTCGTTAAAGGAATGGTAATTTCGTGGTTCATTGTTTTGGTAATTCAATGCAAGCGGGCTATTAAAAAGAAGATAGTTATCGAATTTTTAGAAATTCGGAATGTCCTTAGACTTTAACTAGAAATAGTCAAGCAATTATTAGTTCTTTTTAGTCTTTACTATTAATTATGTGATTTTATGTGAATTTTATGGAGCCGTTTTGATGCTCTATTGATAATTAAAAGTACTAAGTAAGTAGTAAGTAGTAAAAACAAAATTCGCAAAATTCGATCAATAGTTTTGGAGATACGTAGGCTTGAAGGCCCCATATTATACAATACAATACAATACAATACAAATACACTTTATTGAACACCAAAAAAACAACTACACAAGTAAATACAATAAACAAAGAAGAAGGGTGACATACCTATATATTATCGTATTTATGTGAAAATCATGCTATTTCAATAAATATTAAGTTATACATACCTACATAGTAGGAACTAGGAAGTAATTCTGCACAGGGCAGATTGTACGCTCACATCCGCACACATTTTTACACCATAATATTTTAGTGCGCAGTTTAGGTTCCGTTTGTACGTACCTAGAGATGTCTGACATGAAACGTCATCATCTTCACCAAGTCGAAGTGTAGCAGGTGACACTACCGTTGGTTGACAGATATGTCACGAAGTCTACATTCGGTCCATTCCACCGCGTATGACTTACCAGGAAGTTGCCGATAAGAAACGTTGTCTATTTTGTATCAAGGAGTTCATTATTTTACGAAATGGAGCAAAAGGCGATTTTCTTTATGGCATTGGTAAACGGGCACGCATCACACACCGATGGTAAATGGTATATATGTCTCTGTTTATAAGATCGCGAATCCGTTGCCAATTCTGAGGACGAAAATTCAATGCCAAGAACCATGGGCCACTTTGTATGGAGCCCAGTCTAAATAACAACAGTGATGACTTGATGAGTGTCATTATAGCTGTTACTTACGTCATTAAATAGGTCTTAAAATCTACTTCATTTCGTTCTTGAGGCATGACGTCGAATTCCATTGCAGAACTGAGATACCTCCTGAACTGAGATCCTATTTTAGTCATGGTGAAATTCTAATAATACTACATTTTTATTCAAGTGCGAAAAGCTTGTCATTTTATTACGAGTCGACATTTTTTAATACATTTGCGGATAAAAGAATAAAGAAATAAATGATCAGGATAAATCCCAAAAAACTTTACGCACTAGTTCGTAAAAAACAACTTTAGGCAGGCTCTTGACAGCTATCAAAAAACAAAAAACGCGCGTTCGGAAATAACAAACTTTTGGCACGTTAATTAAACAGGTATCGAAATGCCTACTTTTTGAGCAAC
Organism: Aethes cnicana; assembly: GCA_963971205.1. Lineage (NCBI taxonomy): Eukaryota > Metazoa > Arthropoda > Insecta > Lepidoptera > Tortricidae > Aethes > Aethes cnicana. The sequence goes on from OZ020294.1 coordinate 8,714,750, forward strand.
TGTATAAAAAAAAAGTCATGTAATCCAGATAGATCGGGTGTTCGACACCAGCAGGATAAATTCAAATAGAAAGAGCAAGGAGCTCTAACTTTTTTCATAGATTTTCAGCATGACTAAAATATGAATATCAGTTCTGCAATGGAACTTGAGTTGGTGCTCCTAAAACGAAATGAACTAAATTTAAAGACTTCGCTATTTAGCGATAAGTCCGCCTGTTGTTACCTATTTTATGTGTATTATTTCTGTATTTTTTTGTTTTGTTTAGGTATTTTTGTTTAAGTTAGGTATTATCACATAATTATCACATAATTTTATTCCACAAAACGGCACTTGTGAGTATGCGACACAACATTAATGCTGGGCTCCGGTAAAGGCGTTGCATTGTTGTTGTTGAAATACATATTATTTAATGAGCTAGCTCTTAGTTCTGTTGGTTTTTAGACCATTTTGGCGCATGGTCTTTTTAGGCCCTACACAAAAATGCGGTTTTGGCGTTGCTTTTTTGCGGCAAACTAGCGGGTAAGACGATGGTAGCATCAGATCCTACCACCGGCAAGTGATGATAGAAGCCAAAATCTGGAAATTTGACTCGCTTCCATGTCAAAGGTCAATCTGATTATGAACATACCCCGCCACACGTTTTTATCTTATCTTTATGACGCTATTACGTTATTATATCACTCAAAATGCTCGTTTTACCCCAAATTGACAGCACGGTACATTCTCAGTAAACAAAATGCCATTTTAAACCGTGTTGCGACGCCATAGGGTTTGAATAAGTTCATCATATCTTACGTTCGGAGTGCACGTACAAACGAGTGGGAAACGGAACGTTTTCGGACGAATTTCGAGAAAATGACAGCTATTGTGTTCATTGTACGTTTCTACTTGAGAACAAAACGGTTCCATGTTGTTATTTACACACATTACACATCAAATCTTAAGCGAAAGACTTTAAATCTCATTTTAAACATGACACTGAAGTCAAATAGGACCTTTTTGTTTAGTGTTTGAAGTTGTAAAGCGCGGTTAGACGGTAACGGCTGTGCGATTAGTTTTATTACTGTGGTATACCGGAACTGGGATTTTCGGGGGTTTTCTCATAGTTTAAAAGTCAAAATGGGGCTATTACTCTGACAATGGTTAGAATGACTTTTATGACGAGTAAATAAAAAAGCCATTCGTAAGACTCGTAAGGCACCAATTTTTTTCTAAAACCTATTTCTTAGTCTGGTCTAGTAGTATATCTGAATTTACCCCATAACACCTTTCATTGCACCATTCTCTGCAGTCAAACTGCGAAAGCAGTTTTGTGGAGTAATGTACTATTTTTATAATTGTACTCATGTATAAATAGTAAATAAATAATAATAATTGAGTATTGTTTATTAAATTATTTTGTTTTCTTCCTGATCAAATGCTCATTAATTTTACACCGCCCATCATTCGTACTCCTACTGATTTCTCCACTTTCCAAAGGTTGACTGGAAGGGATCGCTGTTTCGCGAATAGTCCGCCCGTTGTTTACCTGTAAACTATGTATCCATTCTGTTTCTGTTTTCTATGTTTATGGTGTTCAATGAAGAGTATTGTTGTTTATGTTATTATATAAAGTCTATATATGGCAAGAATTCGTTCCTCAATTTTTAGATGTTTTACCTAATTGATTTCTTATCGTCAAATAATCGTAATTGTTATGAAATAACCTAAATCAACATCCCACCTCAATGCCCTGCGCCACCTAAGTACTGGATACACTTAGGTAATAGCGTTCCCGCGGGAACTATGCGCTTTTCCGAGATGGAAAGTAGTCTATATGTTGACCAGATTTTGTTGCAATCGTACCAGTAGTTTTCGAGTTAAATCCGGACATACATACATAACTTCATACATGCAGACAATTTTTCTAAAAATCGTTTTTTTTGTGTTCAGTATCGTTTTTTAGGGTTCCGAAGTCCACAAGGAACCCTTATAGTTTCGCCATGTCCGTCCGTCCGTCCGTCCGTCCGTCCGTCCGTCCGTCTGTCCGCACTATTGCTCGGAGATGATTAGGTCTAGAGAGCTGTAATTTGGCATGAATATGCATATTAGTTACGCTGACAAAGTGGTACAATAAAATTTTGAAATATATTTTTTTATAGGGTACCTCCCCTACTCGTAAAGTGGGGATGTATTTTTTTTTTCTTGCGTACCCCATGGTGCGGCATATCGTTGAATAGGTCTTAAAAAAATATTGTGGGTTTGTTAAAACCATTTTTTGATTAAGTGATGCGTTTGTGAAATATTAAGCTTTAAAGTGCTATTTTTTGTTAGAGTCACGTGTCCCCCCCCCCCCCCCCTGCCAGCTAAATGGTGGTATTTGGATGGCTGAAAAAAATAACGGTTGTGGCATATATAACGTAGTTGAAAGGAAAACTATCAGAGCTAAGTAGGCTGTACAAACTTACGAGTAATAGTCGACCAACTTATAATGATGATTTTTCTCGAGCGGCAGGGGCGTCGGGCGGGCACGTCATACCACAGGCTAGCTAGATGCTAATAAGTCTTAGAAAGGTAGGTACTCTGGGCATCCTCAACTTCGGAACCCTATAATTTGCGCGTGGCCCGACACGCACTTGGCCGGTTTTTATACCTAGTCCCCTCGACTTTATAGTTTCTTTTAATTTTCAAGTTACAGACGCGACTTCTTCTTCAGACTTATTATTAGTATAGATAATTCAATATTCATAAGTGTATACGTGAAAAAGTAACATTATAAATTGCTCCCTTCAAATATCCTTCAGTAGCACTACCATGTGTTTACAGTGACCGTACTCGCTAGCGACTACGTAAACGATTTGTATGAAGAACTTTAGTTCAACGAGTGACCGCCAGGGGCGCTGTACTATTCCTCATACAAATCGTTTACATAGTCGCTAGGGAGTACCTACTGTCACTATAAACTCATGGTATTGCTACAGTTTAAACACACGGCCGCGATAAACGTCGAGGTAAAATATAAATAGTCCCGTTGGTGGTGTGTTTAATATGAGTGTGTATCGCGAAAGTTTGAGACAATGTATCTTTCAGCTATGCTCGGGGTTTCTCTGCGTGATAGAATCAGAAATGAGGATATCCAGTAGAACTAGGGTCACCGACATAGCCCGAAGAATTGCGAGCCTTAAGTGGCAGTGGGCGGGGCACATTGCTCGCAGGACTGATGGCCGATGGGGCCGGAAAGTTCTCGAGTGGCGCCCGCGAACCTGGAGACGAGCTGTCGGTAGGCCTCCAACAAGATGGAGCGACGACCTCGTGAGGGTCGCGGGAAACCGGTGGAAGCAAGTAGCACAGGACCGGTCTGAGTGGCGAGCCTTGGGGAAGGCCTATGTCCAGCAGTGGACGTCTTTCGGCTGAAATGATGATGATGATCCTTCAGTTTAGCGTCTATAATTTAAAACACGAGATCTCCTGAGCTCGGGATTAACCTCGCGAACTAATTCTCGGCAAAACCAATAAATAATAAATACTTAATCCCAACTAATTTGTTTCCTAAAAGAAAACACGTGTTAATTATTGAACCGGGGACCGTTTTTTTTCAGGGTTCCGCATCGTTGTCCTTCATGGAGATTGGGCACATCTGGACTTAGGACAAGTCAGTTTTATATTGTAAACTAGCTTCTGCCCGCGACTTCGTCCGCGTGGAATTCGGTTACAGCGTTCCCGCGGGAATTGAGCGTTAAACTATAACAAATTATATACGAAAACCTTCCTCTTGAAACAATCTATCTATTAAAAAAAACCGCATCAAAATCCGTTGCGTAGTTTTAAAGGTTTTATACATAGGGATATAGGGACAGAGAAAGCGACTTTGTTTTATACTATGTGTGATGATAAATCAAGGTACTGCAGAAAAATCAACGGCCATTAGGATCAAAATTTGAAAAACATGGGAGCTTTTGGCCGAATTTCCTTTAGATAGGTATATAACAAAAATAATTTTCGAAATCTGAGGTAAAAACATTTAAAACAATACGGCCCAATTTAGAACTGAAGAAATGGTTAAAATGTTAAAATGGATAAAGTGAAATAACAAAAACTCATTTGTTTCATGTTATATGATCAGGAAATGTGAAAATGTCACAAGACTAAAGCCTCATTCGAGTTCAAAAACAGGGACTTGGGATGGGCAATCCCAAGTCCCTAAAATTATCATAATCATCATCCCTAAAACTATACCCTAATTTAATACATCTCCCTGCTTAGCGCAGATTCTATTGTAGTTTTAACTACTACTACTACAGCCTATTTGCGTCCCACTGCTGGGCACAGACCTCCTCTCATCATGAGAGGGTTTGGGCTATAGTCCCCATGCGGGCCGAGTGCGGATTGAGGATTTCTCACACATCTTTGAATTAACTTCGCTGATGCGTGCAGGTTTCCTCACGATGTTTTCCTTCACCGAAAAGCTCTGTGGTAAATTGAAATTGAATTTCACACATAAGTAACCTGAGGTGCGCGCGGAATCCAACCCCCAACCCTCTGCATGAGAAGCGGTAGGTCGAACCACTAGGCCACCACGGCTTCAGTGGTAGTCTGGTACTTTTAACAGATATCCAATATAAGTGGATAATATAAGTGGTTTTCTGGTTTCTTATGGGGATCGTGGGATTTCGGTGTCCATGGGCCGCAGTGACCACTTACCATCAGGTGGGCTGTGCGCTCGTTTGCCTATATCATTGGTATAAAAAAAAAAGATATTTATTTCCCCGAATAACGCATTGAACGATGAATACCTAGGAATAATATATCTTGATAAATAGGGAGATAATACATCTTTATTCGATCTTTATCCCATACACCTTTGCCCCCTGAGGCAGCTGATAATTCAAAGATTAGCAGAAAGTTTCGAGAACCCTTCAAATATTAATTAAATCTCGTCCTTGCCTTTTTCATCATTTAGTCACGTCTGCTCGGCGGCGACACAAAAGGTAACTGGCGTAAAATGACTCTTGAATCATCGTGAAATTGTCTATGCCCGCCCCCTGTTACACCGTGATTGAATGCAAACACTCGTGACGCTCGCGACAGAGACGGCTGTCACACAGTATAATAATGTATTTTTTTGCTGTGGTAATGGGGACTATCGTTTCATTGCTCACCAGTTGGCGCCACTGTTGACTAAGGTCCAGAGGCATAGCTGTCAAAGGCGACTTTATAAGATCGGCGCCGAAACAAAGTTTTCAATCTTGAATCTCATTAAGTTTATTAATTAACTAGCTTTTCCCCGCAACTTCGTATGTGCAGAAATATTAAAAAGTAAAATCCCGATTTTTCCCGTTCTAGTGGGAATTTTGCATTTTCTTAGCGTATGCCTACGTCATAACATCTACCTGCATGCCAAATTTCAGCCCGATCCGTCCAGTGGTTTGGGCTGTGCGTTGATAGATCACTATGTCAGTCAGTCAGTCACCTTTGAGTTTTATATATTTAGATAAATAACTATCATCATATCGAGTAGCTATGCCGCAATGTTGTGCAGTTCCGCTTTGTTCGGAAAAAAGATTTTTTTTACATTCATAGATAAATAATCCATATTTGCGATAATTTCACGAAGGAGATCACTTTTCAACAGGTAAATTAAAGAAATTATGATTTGTACCAGGAAGCCCGCCAAAACCAGTGAAAAGTGAATGTTATTGGACCTCACGTGACACTAGCGCCTTTAGTGGCAAATTCACACGCGATAGCCCCCAATGGAATGCTAATCTTATGCTTTAAACGCGCTAATCTTGTATATTTCTCTGTTTATTTATCCAAACGATCTCAGAAACGGCTCTAACGATTTGGACGAAATTTGGAATATACGGGTTTAAATTCAAATCGATCTAGCTAGGTTTCATACCTGAAAAAACTCAGTTTTAGCTATTTTCATCCGAGTAATCTTTTTATCCCGGAAAAACGCATAATTCCCGCGGGAACGCGATAACCGAATTCCACGCGGGCGAAGTCGCGGGCAGAAGCTAGTTATAATATACCTAAGTTATAAACGTATTATGTGAGGGGCTTATGCTCAATTGGTTGCAAATTGCTGTTAGATGCAGTGCGTTCGGCGCAATGGGGTGCGTCCTTATGAATTAAAATTAAATAGCTAATTACAGTTTTTATTTTTTAGGGACTATCTAAGTAAGCATGTTTCACCTTCGACTACTTACATCGTCACTTACCATCAGGTGAGATCGTGGTCAAATGCTTGCTTATAATAAATATGTGTTTGTTAACTGCAGAAGCTCTCATGCAGAGGGTCTGGGGTTCGATTCCGGCTCGCACCTCTAAGTTTACTTATGTGCGAAATTCAATTTGAATTAACCACTGAGCTTTTCGGTGAAGGAAAACATCGTGAGGAAACCTGCATGCGTCTGCGAAGCAATTCAAAGATGTGTGTGAAGTCCCCAATCCGCACTGGGCCCGCGTGGGGATTACAGCCCAAACCCTCTCGCGATGAGAGGAGGCCTGTGCCCAGCAGTGGGACGTAAATAGGCTGTAGTAGTAGTAGTTGTTAACTGCACCATGCTAGCAATGAGTACCGGTAGCGGACACTTGCGGTACTACTGCTGACAAATGCAAATAATGTATTCACTGCCCTTTAATTGATGAGGAAGAAATCATCATGTGTCTCTCCTTATTAACTCCTTCATTAAATTATCTATATCTTCTAAATATAAACATGACTTTTGAACTGCAAATCGAAATAACCACCGTCCACTCCACGACACAATGTTTATACGAAAGCTACCAGCATTTCGCACGTGCACCCTTTTCGAGCGTACATCCTATAGGCAGATGTCTATATTTTTTGCCGCCCTAGTGACTTATTATTTTTTGCCCGACTGTACCAACCAATTGACTCTGGAGTGTCAGTTTCAATTACCACTGTATTGTACCGTTTGTATTCGAGCTATTTGTATTCAATACAAATACAATACGATGTATTGTGGGCAGGGATATTTGGTACGGTCACTTTTGGGAATGAAATACTTTTGAGGGTAGATTTAGTTGAAGATCTGTATTAGAGTGGCAAGTATGAGGTCGATCATACAACTCAATTATGTATACTTTCTTATAAGGTAATTGATGGGTAATTGTCATTTTGAGATATACTACATTTCGTCACTACGGGACTAGGCGTGGTCTTGGATTCCATCCTTATGTTGTAGATATTCCTCCAGCGCGCACGAAGCGCTTCGCTTCATGCTTCATCATGCGAACAGCTAAGGAGTGGAATTTTCTACCGGCCGGTCTCTTCCCCGATAGTTATAGCTTGAATCTTTTCAAGTCGAGAGTGAACAGGTACTATCTAAGTACGCATGTATCACCCTCGACCGCATCGTCATTTACCATCAGGTGAGATCGTGGTCAAATGCTTGCTTATAATAATAACAATAAAAACTTTTTTACAACACTTTTATTAGGTCGTCGTGTCACTAACTAAAGGCACACGGCGGACATTATAGGCATAAAAGCACGATTTCGAACACAATTCGAATGAAGCGTCAATGTCTGCGTGCGAGGACGTCTGTACACTTGTAAATGTGTGTGTACCACTACGCGGGCCAACGATTCACTCGCCATCTCCGGATGAAACAAATGACGGCAAGGGCGAGTTGGGCGCGAGTTGCGCGCCGGCTAGATTCAGGCGGGTGATTCCGTGGCCATTCTGTATGTAGTACTAATAAATATTCTGTGCTAAAACACAAATTAGGAAAAATAAAATAAAATAAAAATCTTAAATCTTAAAAATAAGTCGGGTTTTCCTTCCTGACGCTATAACTCCAGAACGCACGAACCGATTTCCACGGTTTTGCATTCGTTGGAAAGGTCTCGGGCTCCGTGAGGTTTATAAAAAAAACTAAGGCGGTACGAAGTCCGCGGGGTCAGCTAGTATAACAAAAAATATTCTGTATTTAAATGTAAGCTGTCGGTTTCTCAAATAAAGGAATAATAAAATACAAAATAAGAATCTTGCAAGCTGAATTTCACTCGCTTCTAGTTATTGTATCATTTTGGAACTAGGCAAGAATATGTAGATTGGATGACAATGCAATAATATGGTATCATGGAGCTGATCTGATGATGGGGCTTAGAGGAGCGCACAAAAAATTGGAGCCCTAAGACCACCTGGTGGTAAGTAGTCACTAAGGTTCATGGACATTGGACATTAGGGAATGATACCCTAGACAGAAGATCTTAGAAGTTTTTGTGCAACCACATAATTGAGAACTTGAAGGAATTGTCAAAAAGTAATTTTTAAGGTTGGGAGTGCAAACCCTGGCGATCTAGTTGAACAAGGAAAAGCCTTTTTTGACGCGTTTATTAGTGCCAGTGCAAGGTCTTTTTTTTGGAAAAAATCGATTTCATTTACTTCATTTATACCTATATTATACGCTATACGTCCTATACGTCTGTAGAAAGCCGGGACAGGCAGTACATTATGAATTCATAATGTTCCCATATGCAGTTTATTGGTATAATTAAGTGCTTGGATAAACATCACCATCTCTACATTACGTAGAGTATTGGAAAAGAGGATTCATACATGTAAAAGTGTGTTTGTTTGTCCTTTCTTCACGTCGCAACGAGTGGACCGATTTGGATGAAATTTGGCATTGAGATAGTTTAAGACCCGGGCAATAACATAGGATACTTTTTATCCCGATATTTCCACGGAAACGGGTCAAACCAATTTTTCAATACTTCTATAACTATAACTGCCTGTATGTACTTATAGTATCATCGGGTACGCAAATTCTAAGTCCCACGGGATGAAATTCGCGGGCATCGGCTAGTTGGAAATAATTTATGCAATAAGCGAATGTATAAATAGTCTCTTGACAGCTCTCGCGCAGCTGCTGTTGGCAAAAAACGCCGACTATCTATGCCATATTTTTGACATTATTGGAATGTCAATGTGGCTGCTGACAAGATTGACGGTTTTTGATGATGTTGGCATTATGGATTCGATGAAATTATCTCATTTGAAGGTAACAAGAACTTCCGCGCATTAAAATGTAGCGGCGCGAAAGTTTTTGTTCAGGTATTTAATGCAATCTATATGTTTTTTTTTATCAGGAAATTGTTACAAAATCGTCTAGGTTTATTCGAATTAATGTTTATACTAAGTAACTCCACGAGCTTTTAAAGCAAATCTATTTAAAGCCAGTAAATCTATAATCGTTTTGAGTAGAATCTGCTGTAACTTCTATAGCTTTAAGATGAGATTCGCTTTATTCGATAGTTGATTTATGCCTTTTAGAAATGGTCTTCCCCATTATTCCTCCAACAATCATAACCCATTCGATTCAACGTTTCCTACTAGTTTAATAAATGTGACATCTCTATAGAAAATTAGAATAAATTAGATACAATCGGTATGACGCTCCCCGCTGCTCTATTCTCCATTGTACAAACCAACCAAATACAAACTTTGTAACTGCGGGTGGACAAAATATGAACCGACTATTTTTCATACTAATTCATTGTTCTTTCTTTAAAAGTAGCGACATCGCAGTGACCAATGGTAAGTTGGTAATGCTTGTTTTTTTTTGTAGAAATGGCCGCCTAATTTGAAAAAGGAAGACGTCATTGCTTACAGGGCTACCAACTTAAGTTTTCCGTCCACTGAAGCGCTACTAATAACGGCGAGGTAGAAAAATGCATCAAGTTTCTTAATTTAGATTTTTTTATTCTTGACAAGGAATTTGGTCGATCAAAGTTTAGTGAATATTGTAGTGTTTTTATGGTCCAGTAGCTTGAAATAAAATTATTTTGTATCGATTTAGGATGCATGTCGTACGTGTCAAAATAACAATGGTAATGGGGGTTTTTATATCTATTTATGAGTAAAGGCAAGGTAGGATGTTGGATCATGTGGGATTAATGTTTTTCGGATACCTACCTACATTACTTATGTTTATAGGTAACTCAGATCCCGAGAGCAGCTTAGAGATTCTGAACAATTATCTGAACTGTGTTAACTTAGCATTGGTGGGTTCGATTCTCGGCTAGATTAAATTTCTACCTACCTAGGTACCTATAAGTATGCGTTTTCGTTCTACGTTACTTACCTAAATATTAAATACAATCTACAACAAAAAAACTATGTCTTTTGAAAGCAGTCATTCCGTCGTTTTTAGATTAATCGGTCCTTCTTAATAATCCCATTCCCTCCTAGAAAAATAATGCAGTTTCCACCATAAAAATCGCTTAATTCTAAATTTCCTTTTAGAACATCAATTCTCTCTTAAAACCATTGCATACACTTCAAAAAACAATGTACTCGCTGGCCAAGGCCGCCATTTTAGGAATGATCAAAACTGACAGATCTAATAGAGGCACGTAACATGGACGCGTATTATGTTACTGGCCATTTAAATAATATATGGGAGAGGGCCCCGTGTGTGATGACTCTATTCTCGCGAGCTGGCCAGAGACGATGAGCTTCGCTTCTTGAAAACGTTACAATGATTTTAGTTGCCACTTTTAGGTGCTGTTCGGTGTCATCTTGAATTTTTTAAACGGGATTTCAAGAATATGAATGGATGTCAGTGTCCCTTAGAAAACCGAAAATCAATTGCCTAGATTAATGAGCACAATGGGGTCTATCGCGTGAGAATTTGACACTAGAAGCGCTAGTGACGTGTGAGGTCCAATAACATTCACTTTTCACTGGTTTTGGCGGGCTTCGTGATATAAATTATAGTTTCTTTAATTTACCTGTTGAAAAGTGATCTCCTTTGAGAAATTATTGCAAATATGGATTTACCTAACGTCCCTGAGAAGAGCCAGGTGATCCAATTTCACAGAGAGAACAGGATCGTCGATGATTCGAGCAGATTCGAGAAGTTGGTACTGCGGCGCCCCGGCCCGGAGGTGTGAACAGTACTCGAAATGAGGACGGACCTGAGCTTTGTAAAGCTGCAGGCGATGGCGAGGTGAGAAATACCACCTGGCCCGACTAAGCACCCCCAACTTAGCAGCAATTTTGGCTTTCCCAGTTAAATGATCGCAGAACTGCACTGCTCGAAACATCAACGCCCAAGACCAAAATGCTCTGTGAGTTGGACAGTTGGAGATGTGTTTTCTGCGAAACAATTCATATTCTATCATCATCATCATCACCATTTCAGCCGAAAGACGTCCACTGTTGGACATAGGCCTCCCCCAAGGCTTGCCACTCAGACCGGGCCTGTGCTACTTGCTCATATTCTATACATGCTGAAAATATGATGTGTGTGAAGTCCCCAATCCGCACTGGGCCCGCGTGGGGACTATAGCCCAACCCTCGCGTGATGAGAGGAGGCCTGTGCCCAGCAGTGAGCCGTAATAGGCTGTTGTAGTAGTAGTATGACACATAATGTGCAAAACTCGTAACATGGCACCTCGGAGGACAGGCAAGCGCGTCAAAGCTGCAGATTCACTCGCGGAGACCTCGTCAGGTATAACGTCAGGTGCAGGCCAAGTTAGAGGCTTCGAATATTACCACCAGTGCGGCACCGTACCGACCGGACCGAACCATCTGCTAAGTCCCGCGATACCCACGACGCAGCTGTACGTGTCCCGCCTGCATCACTCCACTAAGAGCGAGGATATTGTGGAGTATGTACGAGTGAAGACCAAATTCACCCTGAGGGTTGAACGGTTGGAGCCACGCCACAGCGTGAATTTTAGTTCATTCGTGGTGAGGGTTCCGACCGAACATCTGTCTACCTCCACGAGAGAGGAGTTTTGGCTGAAGGGAGTCGTGTTCCGTCGCTTCCGAGGAAGACTGAACAGCGATTCCAGAGTGCGCCTCACGACGAAGAAGTAATCGTGTTAGTTTCTAAGATTAATTTTAATATGTATGTTAGTCTTTAAGGTATATGTAATATGGGCCTAGATGCCTGAAATAAAATTTATTATTATTATAACATTGTGTCTCCAGCCTATTTCCACGGTCCAAGTTCGACTGGTTTAGTGGTTGTAGCCGCGCACGTACGGTGTCGGGTTTCAGATACATACCTCGGAGTATTTTACGGTTTTACGCCCGCGTGGGCGCCCGTGGGTGTCGCGCGTTCCTTCATTTTTTTTATTATTATAGATGGACAAACAGGCAGACGGCCCACCTGATGGAAAGCGGTTACCGCCGCCTATAGACATTTGTAACACCAGAGGCGACACCGATGCGTTGCCGGTCCCGTAGATATTTAATGACACCCTTTTTAAAACATCCCATATTGTAGCGCAGAGGGAAAATTTCAGCAGGGAGTGCTTCGTGATGAAATAAAGAATTATTGTTGAAATGTCCCCTGTTACTGTACAGTCGAATTCATTAAGTACTTCAAAATTGACTTTATAGTACTCTGTTAACATTATTTTATTTTAGTACTTAGAAGACTTTTTAACTTTTTTTTTTGGTAAAGGTGCGAAATGCGATGTGTGGGACATTCTTATATTTTTTTTAAAAGTCAAATATCTTTAAAGCCCGCTTACTTGATCTCAAATCTGATATTTGTATAGTCATGCACTTGGCTATTTAGATCTGCAGGATTATCCACCACTTACGGGGCCCCCTGTAAAGGATTTATTTTATTTTGTCTTGTTTTAATTTATTTTGTCATTTTTTGTTTTTCTACAGTTAAGGTGTAATTTTAAAACACAAATGTATTTTGTTTATGAATAAAGAACTTGAACTAGGTATATTGTATTGGCTAACTCTCTTTTTTTGTTAATCTCGTTATCCATAGTAAAACCCTTTATAATTTTAGATAGACAAATGTTCTTCTACCTACATACTATAATTTTGCTGAAGGTTGCCATAAGAAGCAGTGATACGTTACATTTCGGATCAGATTTGCCCATCTGCCGGACATTAACTATGTTCCAGAGGTGTCGCCGGACAGACAAACGGACCGACCCCCCGCCGGCACGGAGGCTCAGAGCCAGACTTGGAAATTTTGAAATAAGCAATGAAGTTATTTCTTCCCGTAAAGTGGATTTCCAATTCAAAAGTTAAGTAGTAAACATGAATGGAGATCATGGAAAATTCTGAGGATTTCTCTACGAATCCTACGATTAATTAACGAAACAATTCGAGAAATTAACTTGTTAATAATGGGAAAATAAGGGAGGGAGGTAATATGGAAGAAGAAAACATGTTGTGCCGACCCCACATAACGTGGGGAAAGGGTAAGCAAATGATGATGAACTTGTTAATAATGTTTGAGATCACTGGTCTAAGAAACAGATTTTGGCTCGCTGCGCTTTACTTGTCGCTTTAAAATGTGTAGAAATTTCATCCCCTAACGTACCGAGTTTAAATCAGATTTTATGACTTAATAAGTTTTTTTTTTTAATTTTATTTGTAAGTACGTAACTTGTAACTTGGTCTTAATAAACTGATAACAAAGTAGCTGAAAAGAGTGATGTATAATTAATACTTACTGATACTTACTAATTAATCATTAAAAGCTAACAGCATTTATAAACAGTAAAAAAAAGCATTCAATCATCCCCCGAATACCTCCCTGTGCTACACAAAACCCACCCCCAACTACAGGAATCTACTAATTATACGTGAAATAATGGTTTCTAATTTACGACCAGCCTAAAATATGGCTTTTTAATGGTCTGTCCATGGCCACAAATGGTCTTTTGTCTATGCCCGTCCGGGATCTCTCTGAATGGCCACTTATTTTGATTGTTTGAGCCATAAAGTACTTATGGAGTGTATTGTTTTGTTGTTTGTATTTAGTCGGCCACGTGGCTATTCTATGGGTGATTGTGAATTTGTGATTTTCTTTGGTTTGAGGTAAAATGGATTGTTAAGAGGCGTACTTGAGTTGCATTCTCTATCTATAGAACGTTATTTTGTTATTTCCGTTCCCGACATATCAGTATCGGCAAATAGTATTATTTTTATGATCTACAATGCAAATGTAATTTGTATGTGGAATTTTTGAAAAAAGGCCTTCTGCTGAGTTTTTGTTGCGGCGATTCTCCTCTAGCAAAGGGTCTAGGAAGCGCTGGTAAATTCATTTTCTGACGTGTAAAAGTGCCCCTATGTGGCCAATTTGCTGAATAAATGATTGAATTTAAATTAATTGGTCTTAGATTTACAAACAAGTAAAAGGCCCATCCGGTAGTAAGTTCTTAGGGGGCGATCTGTGTTACCGAAGTACCTATATACTTAGACATTTGTAGCATAGATGTTGCCTACAGGCTGTTAGTATGTAGTTTACTTGAATTCTTACAGAACTTATTATGATCATCAGTTTCTATGAACAATTTGTAAGTACTTTTGAAGGAAAGAACTGGCCACGGGCAACATAATAAGAAAAATCCTAACTTAAGTCCGTTGACAGTAAATTGACACTAATAATGAAACTGGAGTCAATAAGAGCATATTAGAAGAGCTAACGTTTCAATTTGTGAATTTTATGACGTCTTCATAAGAATAACACAATAAAAACATTTTAATGAGAATGCAGAAAGAAACAGAATTCCATCCACTAAATATTTAACGAGGATCCAAACCAATAAAGTATAATAAAAACATCTCAACAAGATGCTCCTTAAATTTCAGTTTTCAAAACAACAATAGCACCCGGCCCATAAAAGAACACACCGCATCAATCCAAGTATCAATAAAATTAAATTTTATCACTCTCGAGGCCTCCTCACAAAAACTACAATAGACACTACAAATTGTCATACGTCTTCACACATTCTGCGAAAGGCGCCAAAATCATTTCGCCATTAAATTCAATAAGAACTGTCACTCATCAATAAAACTCCTCAGATGTTTTCACATTTCAGCGTTCCATTTTCGACTCTGCGCGTAAAGGAACGCAAGATTCGATTTTATTGGCGGTAAAATTCCCACTCACCACAGACTATAGAATATAGACGTCAAAAGTCAAACTAGCTCCACGACAATGGCCCCTGATTGCGCCGTTCGCATTCAACGATTATTCACGGCCATTATATTCCATTTAGTTCCAAATAACCATTTAATAATAGTTTACGAACGTTCCCCTTAGCACGCTTATTAACAATACAATAAAATAAATAACAAATAACAGAAAATAAGGGCCACTTTACACCTTCTTGGAAGCTGGCAGTTGCGCGCAGCGTGAGTTGAAAAAAAAAAGAAATCCTTTTCACTCACATGTCCACGTTGTCTATTCTTTTGTGCCGAATAATCGAATGTTTCAAATCGTGTACATGCGGCCAGTCGTGTAAGTTTTATTGCAATTTGACCTTTATCTTTATAAATTTAGAAATCATTCGCATTTTGGCAGGAGCTAATAAACTTCGTCGGGTGATTGCGCGTATTACTAACATAATGGCGCTTAGATGAAGTGGAAAATGATACAGTCGACGTGTCAATCCCTTTTCACGGCGCTAATATAAAATTAATATTTCGGTGGGAAAAAACCTTGACAAACGACAACTGTTTGTGTAATTTTACACGCCGTTTTGGACCTTGTGTTGTTTGACGACCGGCAAATTTCGAGACTTTATGTTTCGCGGAAGTCATTCGATTTTCGAAGTTTATTTGAGGTCGAGTTTTATGTGCTTCACATGAGTTGGTTTTAATTAGGACGGTTTATGATTTGAGAGAGCGATTTTGTATCTAATCTATATTAGATCGGTGCGTTATTTGAATACTCCGCGCGTGATTAACGCAGTAGCCTTTCTGTCTTAGTTTGTAAGGTTGATAATCGGTCTGTAAATTGTACGTTCTATTACGAATACATTAGAAAGATTTGTCGCTGATACATAATAAATGGTATCCTTGTGTGGCCAAATGGCAATGAGTGTTGCTCGCTTAAAATAGGCCGTTCCCTGACCCAGCATCGTCAAATTGCGTCAAAATCATGTTTTTCTAAGAAATACTAAAAGCTAAAAATATGAAAGAAACATATGTTATATTTGAAAATATCATCCTTAATTTGACAGCTTTCGATACACGTTTCACGAAACTTCGCTCGATACAATTTAATTCCAAAGTAACCTTTAACTCGGACCTTTAAATACAACTTTACTCCAGTTTATTTAAGCAGTATAAAACTAAACATAATAGAAAAATTATCCATATTAAATGCATAATTTGACAGCTTTATAAATGCCATGTTTTAAGATGGTATTTTTATAGAAATTATAAAACGTGTTAAATATTAACTAAATCGGGCGTTCTGTGCGTAACGCTTTCTCCTTCACTCGTTGCACGAGTGACAGTGACGGCTGAGCTCGGTATAGGAGCGTATAGCGGGAAATCGCCCGACTCGAACCGTCCGGCCGCCGGCTCGTTATTCGCCGGAGGGCCGTTAGGGGTGAAAGGGAGGTAGAGAGAGAGAGCGAGAAAACTAGCAAGCGGTCTCTCGTTTTTTCAAATGGTCAGACGGTTAGCGGCCTGCCATCACGTTCGATTACTCTGTGTTTTATCGCTAAAAATCTTGTGTAAAACCCATGTTAAACCGTAAAACTT